>JAVJIF010014172.1:0-99975 GCA_038442645.1 Agave tequilana | reverse complement strand
GTGAATAGGTGTACCGCTAATCTAATGAACTAAATGCGGAAATTAAAACTAATTTGCAACAATACTTAGTGCAACCAACGAGTGTAGCCGAATTCCCCGTGAAGGGCTCTGGACTAACTCCTCTTGATTCCTCTGAATAAGAGTTGAGACGCTATATGAAGCTCTCGTTGTTAAGCACAAGTGAGGCACACAAGCAAACACAACCAAGCATATAGGAATAAGCAATATGAATCAATGCAAGGTACACCACAAGCATATAAGATATGATAATATGAATGATGCAATGCACAAATAAAGAGAGAGAGAGAGAGTTGAGAGTCAATCGATCAAACGCAAACAACAAGATGTGTTTCGAGGTTCGAGCACCGAGCTCTACGTCCCCGCCTTCACCGAGAAGGATTTCCAATCCACTAGGAGTACCGAACTCCTCTCTCAACCAAAACAACCTCCACCGAGAAAATACAAACTGTCTACTGAAGACCGGAGTACCGAACTCCACCAAACCAACTAATACAACCTCCACCGAGGCAAACTCAATCACCACCTCACACAAGAGGGGTAGCCCTTAGCCAAACAACCACAATCTACCTCTACCAAAGAGGGATACAAATTCAATACCAACTCCACCTCACCAAGAGGGAGCAAACCACACCTCAACCTCTACCAAAGAGGGAGCTAACCATAACCCAAATCCACCTCTACCAAAGAGGGATATCACAAATAAAGGGTGGTTACAACAAGGTGATCTCAAAGACCACAAACTCAATTTTCCCTTTTTCCACAAAACAAGTGACCCTATAGAGAGGATAGAATGATAGCTAAAGTGTGGAAATCAAGGTGTCTTGAAAATCAAATAACAAAGAAAAATCCTTGGGAAAAACACTTGCAATATGATAGAAATAAGGATCTATAGCAATATCCCAAAAACCTATTTTTCTTTGATTTTTCCAAACCCTTGAAAACAATATAAAGATAGATCTTTGAAGCTCTAAAAACACTTTTGAAATCTTGTAAAAACACTTAAGGAAGTAGGAAATTTTCTCTGTTAAAAATCATAGCAAAAACCCTAAAGAGATGGGGTTAAATAGGCCTCCAAATAAATTAGTCGTTGAGCTAATCTGGCAGCTCTGGCGGCTGGCGGTCGACCGCCAACGGTCAAAAATTTGACCGTTGGAGTCCTTCGGTCGACCGCCCAAATCCAGAGAGCAAATGCTCTCTGGCCGGTCGACCGACCGGTCAACCGTGCCTTGCTTACGATCGACCGTCCGGTCGACCGCCCCCACCCGAGAGTGGGGGACTTGCAGTCTCGACCGGCTCAAGTACCTGGCTAACGTGCACAAGTTTGTGCACGTCGATCGACCGTCCCGGTCGACAGCCAGATCCTGGCAGAAGACATTCTGGGTCAGAAAAACTTGTTTTAAATAATTCTATAAATTCTCATAAATCTTCTAAAATTCTACAAAAATAGTTTCTAACATTATACATGATATACAAACATGTGTTAAAAATTTCAACACAAATATCAAACATATTGAACCATTTTTGTGTTATGTAAAAATTACCGAAAAACCAAAAACCGTATTTTTCAAACTTGAATTTTTCAAATGAAAATTCATTTTGTCCAAACTTATCCAAATACAAAAACTGATACTAAAAAACACTTTGAAGCATGTTGCATATGGATATAAGTCTAATATACAAGAAACATATACATATCCATTTTCCTAACTTTAATTCCAAAAATATGTTTTGTAAAAATACCAAAACACAAAACCTATGAATAGGCATATCAAAATAAGTTTGTCTAGGAAGTTAAGCATGCATGTATATAGAATAAATCTACGATACATAAAACATTTAAACTTGTTTTGATCTAACATATTCATGAAAATCAATATCGATTAAACCAAAAACGGAAATACCGAATCCAAAACATAAAACGTGTGTGTATTGTGAACTTGAGCATATCACACTATCTAGTCTTTACAAATGGATCTAAAACAAACTATAAACTATGTACCGATGTCTTCTTGACGAACTCCGTCTTCAAGTCGACTCGATCCAAACCCGTGATCCACCGAGCTTGACTCCAATGAGTGCTATATATGATCTTTATGCTCGGGCTCTTGAATCACCATTTGAGAAGCTCCAAATACCTTTGTTAAAGCTAATCACCTAATAATATCTTGATTAAGAATCTGAAACTAAACATCACAAGATTATTAGTAAACATAACTACATGAGTTAATCATCATCAAAACTAAAGTGGAAGGCCTCTGGGCCAACAATCTCCCCCTTTTTGATGATGACAAAACTCATGGAGTTATATATGCATGAATTAAATTTAAGCTTCAAAGAAGCTCCCCCTTACTCATGCATAACAAATAAGTAAATAAATATGCAATGAAAGCTCATAAACATGGATGCAAATACATGGAGATAAACATGCATAAACAAGCATGAAACACATCAAATACTTTTTCTCCTATTTGCAAAACAAAAACAATATGCATGAGCATAAATCCTTTTTCTAAAAACATGCATATATACTAAAATACTTCTCCCCGTTTTTGTCAATCATCAACAAAGGGGTTAAAGTAAAGACAAAACCAACAAATTCTTCTCTCCCGTTTTGTTCGAAACAAAGAATCAATAAAGGGGTGACATCAAACAAATCAATAATAAAAATATATGCGATATACATTCATGAAGAGGAAGACGCTAAGTTAACTTCCCTACATATATGCATTACATGAAAAAGGGATGACAAGCCCCAATTCACATAACACATAATATGCAATGCATAAGAGGAGATGTAAAGCTCCCCCTACACACGTGCATCTCATAAAGAAGAGTTGTCAAGCTCTTCAATATAGGATACACCACACATGAATCTATATGTAGAAGAGATGTTAAGCTCCCCTTACATATAGGCAATATAAAACAAAACATTTTTGATATTTCTTATTTAACCAAATTTTGAATTTCTCAAATAGGTAGAACATCTTGATATTTCTTATTTAAACAAAATTTTGAATAAATATCTTGATACTAATTGTAGGAAAGAAAATAAATATCTTGTTACCAATGAAAGTAAACAAATAACATCTTGATACCAATTGTAAGTATTTGTCATTTAGAACATATGATACCAAAATAAATCAATATTTATTCAATTTTCAATCATTTTCCATCATAAAGTAAGGGAGTGGAAATCAAATAAAATACCAATTGAAAGATAAAACCGAGTTTTCTCCCCCTTTATGAAATACAAAACAAAATGATGCATAAGCTTGTATAAGTACCAATTGAAAACTAATCAATTGAAATATGATATTCATTAAAAACTCAAGCTTAGCATATCCAACATTTGTGCTCAAAAATATAGGGATATAGTAAGCACAAATAAAACATATATAGGTGTATGAAAAAATGAGTACCAATCAAAATAGATAATACCAATTGAAAATACACATACACAAAAGACATATGAGTATACAAAAATATCAATATTGATACCAATTAGAAAAATCCAATGATACCAATTGAAACAACAATAATATCAAGTGTATACCTCATATCCTATCCACCCATTTCATGCACATATTTAAAATGATTTTCAATAAAGGAGCATACAAGGCATGGTCTCCCAACCAACCACCCTTGGAAGGTAGGGGTTTTCAAAAATAGATTTAAAAATATTGTATGTTGAAAACTCTACCATAACGAAGAATACCGCAATTAGTTAAATGAAAAAAACTTGTAAACAAGTACGAAATCCTTCAAGCAAGGAATAAAACAAAATATTTTTCATAAAACATGAAATTCACATGATAGCCAACACTCAAAGTCAATGAAGCATAAATATGACTCATGAAAACAAGCATGAGTAAACAAGAAAGGTGAGTGATCTAATAAAATGTGAAGAAATAATCATAAAAACTAGGCAATAGGCTCAATATTCCTTGAAACATGAAAATCATCAAAACTATTTAATCTTCAAGGCATATGTGTGTCTTATACAAACTAAAGTATACATACATATCCAAACACAATGAATCCACAAAAAAATATGCATGAAAGCACGTGACTCAAAGGATGTATATGTATAGACAATAGTTTTGACAAGATGGACATATACATGAAGTTAAACATATGAACATGAAAAACATGGATAAATATAGGAATACAAGTTAAATGTATAAATCATCAAAACTAGACTATACTAGCACATCTAATGGGTACAAATAAGCGTTCAAGCACAAACATATAAAAGGTTATTTGTGGCCCACTATATGTACAAGTATAAATCCTAGTCTTAATGAAAACTAACATTTAAACATATATTCAAAACTTGAAGCATAAAATGAGACATAAATCGACATGATAAACATAAAAACGATCATTATGTAAATCCACATGCTATTAGAACTATGATATACATAATAGCTAAACAATGGTGAGAACACAAAAAAAATAATCCATATAAACATGGTGATCTCAAAAGCTATACATGCATGTCAATGATCTAATAATCATGGCATTAACATAATAATCTATAAACATCAAAAACATGAAGCAAAACAAAAATAAAAAACATACATATGATCATTATGTATATGCATGTGCATTAGAACTAGGATATACATATTAGTTAAAAACAAAGTGAGAACACATAGACATAGATCCATTTTAAACATGGGTGTCTCAAATAACTAAACATGTATATCACTAATCTAAGTCATATGACATAATCATAATAATCAATAAAACAAGACATGCTATAAATTGATGAACATGAAAAGCATGCAAATATAAACGGGAGTTAGAGATCGATACAAAAACCGATGAAGGCACCTCTCTAGTTCTCCAAACCAAGGTGGTCCTCCCACCAAACTTTCCTTGAAAGTGATGCATCCAAATAGTCCTCAAGAAGCTCGGAATGCATCCACCTCAAGGAACCATAACTCTCACGTCATGCGAGAGCCCACACCTACATCAAATACAATAGGAGTGGTCTTTGGTACCCATACTCTTTTGGGACCATGGGGGTTAGTACCTTTTCTAACCCAAACAAATTTATTTGCTAAATTAGAATCATTTATACGATCATAACAAAATTTAGCAAGGTGGCCCTTACGTCCACAATGTGTACAAGTGTACACATGAGCATACATGTGATGGGTGTGACCGTGAGGAGCATGTGTATGCCGTGGAGGGTGTGCATGCAAAGATGGAAGTTATTTCTTTCGAAACAAAGATTCTAAACGTGTATGACTCAAAACACAATGGCTCAAAGTGGAGCCCAAACAATCAATATTCTTCTTTAGCATAGATATATCTTTTTCAATAAAAGAAGAAGTGTGGCATGCAATAGGTGAACTAAGTGAAGCTATCCTAGCATGGCAAACATGTGAATCAATATCAATTTTCAAAGATTCATTTTTCTTTAAACAAACTTCTAATTCTTGTGAAATTGAAGCAATTTTCATTTTTAAAGAATCATTTTCTTTTAAAATAAAATTAACTTTTGAAGACAATTTTTCATTTTTCTTCAAAATATCATTACAATCATTTTTAGATTTTAAACATTCATTTTCCTTTAAGATAAGATCAAGTCTAGATTTCAATGAATCCCTTTTATTAGAAATATCTACTTTATCTTGCAAAACCAATCAAGTCTTGAACATAAATCCTTATTTTCTTTATTAAGTTCAAAACTCTTCTTTTCCAAAGATTATATTTTTCTATCAATTTTTCACAAACTATAGAAAGTTCTTCATTTAAAGTGTTTGGATCAACATGCTCATTACTAGAAGAACTAGCATCGTCACAATCTAATTGAGTTTTCGAGTATACCTCAAGGGAGTCATTCCCTTGACCATGAAGCATTGTGACTCGGATTCTCCACTATATTCATCCTCCATTATGTTGGGCGTTTGAAGCTCGGATGAAGTCAACTTGTTCCACACTGAAAAGGCAAAATCAAAGTTGGAAACAAGCATGAGATAATCTTTGTTAAGCGTGCTTCTAATAGCCTCAAGGGCAAGTGTATTGGCCCCTATATGATTGCGGTTACCAAGATAGCATTTCTGGTAGCGGCAAGGAAAACATGCAAGCCTAGGGTTTTCAAATACATGGACATCCTAAATTTCCATGTGTCAATATTGGAAACATCAAACATGGGAGGTGACAAGCAATCCATGAGTGTGTACAAACAATATACGTGCAAATGCAAATGATAGATTAGCAAACCAAGATCACACTCCTAGGTGGTTAAACCAAATATCAGGAGTGTAGGCTCTGATACCATTGTAAGTACACCTAGAGGGGGGTGAATAGGTGTACCGCTAATCTAATGAACTAAATGCGGAAATTAAAACTAATTTGCAATAATACTTAGTGCAACCAACGAGTGTAGCCGAATTTCCCGTGAAGGGCTCTGGACTAACTCCTCTTGATTCCTCTGAATAAGAGTTGAGGCGCTATATGAAGCTCTCGTGGTTAAGCACAAGTGAGGCACACAAGCAAACACAACCAAGCATATAGGAATAAGCAATATGAATCAATGCAAGGTACAACACAAGCATATAAGATATGACAATATGAATGATGCAATGCACAAATAAAGAGAGAGAGTTGAGAGTCAATCAATCAAACGCAAACAACAAGATGTGTTTCGAGGTTCGAGCACCGAGCTCTACGTCCCCGCCTTCACCGAGAAGGATTTCCAATCCACTAGGAGTACCGAACTCCTCTCTCAACCAATACAACCTCCACCGAGGTAATACAAATGGTCTACCGAAGACCGGAGTACCGAACTCCACCAAACCAACCAATACAACCTCCACCGAGGCAAACTCAATCACCACCTCACACAGAGGGGTAGGCCCTTAGCCAAACAACCACAATCAACCTCTACCAAAGAGGGATACAAATCCAATACCAACTCCACCTCACCAAGAGGGAGCAAACCACAACCTTAACCTCTACCAAAGAGGGAGCTAACCACAACCCAAATTCACCTCTACCAAAGAGGAATATCACAAATAAAGGGTGGTTACAACAAGGTGATCTCAAAGACCACAAACTCAATTTTCCCTTTTCCACAAAATAAGTGATCCTATAGAGAGGATAGAATGATAGCTCAAGTGTGGAAATCAAGGTGTTTTGGAAATCAAATAACAAGGAAAAATCCTTGGGAAAAAACACTTGCAATATGATAGAAATGAGATCTATAGCAATATCCCAAAAACCTATTTTTCTTTGAATTTTCCAAACCCTTGAAAACAATATAAAGATAGATCTTTTGAAGCTCTAAAACACTTTGAAATCTTATAAAAACACTTAAGGAAGTAGGAAATTTTCTCTGTTAAAAATCATAGCAAAAACCCTAAAGAGATGGGGTTTAAATAGGCCTCCAAATAAACTAGCCATTGAGGTTATCTGGCAGCTCTGGCGGCTGGCGGTCGACCCCCGGTCGACCGCCAACGTCAAAAATTTGACCGTTGGAGTCCTTCGGTCGACCGCCCGGTCGACCGCCCAAATCCAGAGAGCAAATGCTCTCTGGCTGATAGACCGCCCGGTCGACCGCCCAAATCCAGAGAGCAAATCTCTCTGGCCGATAGACCGACTGGTCGACCGTGCCTTGCTTACGGTCCGACCGTCCAGTCGACTGCCCCCACCTGAGAGTGGGGGACTTGCAGTCGGTCGACCGCTCGGTCGACCGGTTCAAGTACCTGGCCAACGTGCACAAGTTTGTGCACGTCGGTCGACCGTCCCGTCGACCGCCAGAGCCTGGCAGAAGGCATTCTGGGTCAGAAAAACTTGTTTTAAGTAATTCTAAAAATTCCCATAAATCTTCTAAAATTCCACAAAAATAGTTTCTAACATTATATATGATATACAAACATGTGTTAAAAATTTCAACACAAATATCAAACATATTGAACCATTTTTGTGTTATGGAAAAATTACCGAAAACCAAAACCGTATTTTTCCAAACTTGGATTTTTCAAATGAAAATTCATTTTGTCCAAAACTTATCCAAATGCAAAAACATGATACTAAAACACTTTGAAGCATGTTGCATATGGATATTAGTCCAATATAAAAGAAACATATACATATCCATGTTTCTGACTTTAATTCCAAAATATGTTTTGTAAAAATACCAAAACACAAAACCTATGAATAGGCATATCAAAATAAGTTTGTCTAGGAAGTTAAGAACGAATGTATATAGAATGAATCTACTATACATAAAACATTTAAACTTGTTTTGATCTAACTATTCATGAAAACCAATATCGGTTAAACCAAAAACCGAAATACCGAATCCAAAACATAAAACGTGTGTGTATTGTGAACTTGAGCATATCACACTATCTAGTCTTTACAAATGGATCTAAAACAAACTATAAACTATGTACCGATGTCTTCTTGACGAACTCCATCTTCAAGTCGACTCGATCCAAACCCGTGATCCACCGAGCTTGACTCCAACGAGTGCTATATATGATCTTTATGCTCGGGCTCTTGAATCACCATGTGAGAAGCTCCAAACACCTTTGTTGAAGCTAATCATCTACTAATATCTTGATTAAGAATTTGAAACTAAACATCACAAGATTATTAGTAAACATAACTACATGAGTTAATCATCATCAAAACTAGAGTGGAAGGCCTCTGGGCCAACAATATTGAGTCGGATAATCCCAATCTGGCATATATGATTGGTCCATGTTGTACATAGCTGAGTCAGAGTTATCCGAGTCAAATGAGATCAAAGTGAGAAATTGATTCATTCGGATGGAAAAATTTTGGTTATATTCCTTTTTATCACAATAATCACAAAAAAAATAAAGAAAAAGAAAAAATTTAAAAACAAGCTTATACTAGGGTTGACCTAGACCTAGACGACTCCTAACTGGTTAGACTATCTACGGGGGTACCTTGTAGAAATTTGACCACAAGTTAATCGGCCAAGTAGGGGCAAGACCAGTGGGAGGTATCCGTGCCAGAGCAACATGCCTAATTATGTCAAACCACTGTTCTTCGAGGTTTCGCCTCTCAATCTCCAACCTTGGACACCAATTTGACAAGAGTCAAACTCTACCAACTTCGCCCTTAGGTCAATCTCTGAAATGAGTCCGAGATGTCCCTAGGGGCCAACGTCGAGCAAATTTTTTAAGCTAGGGTTGTGCGAGTGGGGTGGTGATTTTTTGGCTAAGGAAGGGTAATGACCTCTCCACCTTATCTTGTATTGGGTTTTCACCTTAAGTTTGATTCGTGCAAGTGTACAATATAGACTAGAATGAATACAAAAAAGTGAGTAAATCACTAAAGTATTTGTACTAAGTAATATGCAATGCAATATGTACACCTCCGTCAAGATCACAACAACACAAGAACAAAGTACAGTACATTAGAATTGAAATCAACACGTGCCTAGATGCAAATGTCTATACCGATTTAAAGCATCCAATTTCTGTATTTTAGTTCTTAATTATTACAGTGCACACGTAATCT
Source organism: Agave tequilana (assembly GCA_038442645.1). NCBI lineage: Eukaryota > Viridiplantae > Streptophyta > Magnoliopsida > Asparagales > Asparagaceae > Agave > Agave tequilana. Next base: position 90,444 of record JAVJIF010014172.1, on the reverse strand, counting down.
AAACAAAAATTAGCAGCAGAAGATAGCAATATTAAAAATATTTATCCAACCACACAAAAACAAGTGTGAAATTCTACAATGCTAAAAATTTGACCTGCACACCAAAAATAAAGAAGAAAAGTTAAACAAGACATGAAATTAAACCGTTCCTATTTTCGATAACGGTGCCAAAATTTGATCTGGGTAAAATCGTGCATAAAAAGTGTTATTTTAAAAATATGTGAGCATTGGCTTCCTCGATACTTCCGTTAATAGCATGGTGGCTAAACGGGTCGAATCCATAAGGACAGAAAGCGATGAAGCTTTAACGGTCTATTCACGTGTGTATTAACAGTTTTTCTATGTTTAAAGAATTAAAAAAAGGAAAACAAAGAATGGAAAGAGAAGGATACAGTGAAAACAAAGAAGTGAAAAACATAGAACAGATGGTTTTTGTGATTTTTTATATATTTCTAAAAATAAAATTAAAAAAAGAAAACTCATGACTACTAACTACTAATGGCTCCACTAACCATGCTAACCTCTTAGTGATAGTTGCCTCATAAGTATTCTTGGCCATCACTAGCCCTTGGTTCAAGAGCGTTTCAAAGCTTGACCCATAAGATAACTCATCACATCCAAACTCAGCAAACAAGTACAAGCTACACTTAAAACATCAAAACTAAATAAGAGCAAGTATGTAATAAAGTAATGTTAACTTGTTAGAGAGTTAAGATGTTAGAGTGTTAGAATCCATCATCATGAGACATCAATGGCTCTTGCAAGAGCAAGGCCAACTAGAGGCTATTAGATTCATATAGATTATCAAGTAAGAAGTTAGCAAGTTAGTCCTTAGTAATTCGTTGCCATGAGAGAAAATTAGCTAAGCATGTAAAAGAAGTTAGAAAGAAGAAAGCAACTAGAGATAAAAAGAGAACCTTTCATAGAGTGTCGCCCTCCATTACAAGCACTTTTTCATTCATCCTATATACTACTCTCTTCCCTATTATAAGATCTATAAGAAATAAAAAATACAAAAGAGGAAGAACAAGAACAACTAACCTAAACTACCCTAAAAACTACATACATGGAGAAGAAAACCCTAAAACTCTCCTCAAAACTCTTCTTCACTAAACTCTACTTAACAGGGTATTTATAGGCAAAAGAAGGCACCAGAGGAGCTGTACAGAGTCGTGCGTTGAAGATCGACGCATGACTCCACAGTATTGCCGCGAAAATAGCCGCCATGGCCGCATTTTCATAGCTATAAAGGCGCTGAGCGTGGCGCTGCCTACCACGTGCTGTCAATTCATCCCCTATCTACTGTACTTCCTGGTTTCTGGATATGGGCACTCGGTTTTGACAGATTCACCCTCCAAAGTCAATGGCTATATGTATAGGCTTTAAATCACCAAATAAATGAGATTTTAGGCTTCTTCTTCATTTCATGCCATGGACCTAAAAACATACATGAGAGGTATTATTAACAGAATTTCATGTTTAATAAACGGGAAGATGTAGTATGACATATGCATATTTAGATACTAATCAGCCATTTGTCCTAACTCTTGGTCTCCTTTGTGCCTGACCATATGCTTGTTGTTAGGGAAGAAGTAATGTTCCTCTGTCAATAGGTTATGGATTCTCTCCTAACGATGGTACTGGATGTGTTGATCTGATCGGTGTAGTGTTCTCTACCTTCTTGAACAGACAGTCACTCTTCAAATGATCTTCGGACCCGCACACAAAATATAATTCATAAACTTTTTGACGGTGGCATTGTAAATGCCCAGCATTAGAGAGTATTCACATATCATATGCTGAGGATGAGGTTGGAGTGGTTGCTTTGCTAGCGTGGTATCATGGGCCTGTCTGAGTCTTCAAATTCCATCTACTGAGAGGGTCTCTTTGTCGAATTCATCTGCATCTTTCCTGATTTTTCTTCTCTGGTTCCCGTTTTACCTCCCGAGCGATGGTGAAAACTTGATAATATGTCTTGGGTTGCTGGGTATAAGGAACATCTTAATCTTCATCTTTAGGCCTTGCTGGAATCTACTTGCTAGGTTCTCCTCGTCAGCACCATGTATGACGCAAACCGACTATGCCTTAGGAACTTTGCAGTTTACTTTTCTACAATTCCTCCTACTATAATCTGATAAATTATTCTTTCATCTCTTTCTGAGATATTACGGGGAAGAATCTTTCATAGAAATCCTTCGAGAACTAGTCCCAAGTGATGGGCTTTCCAGTCTTGCTTCTTCTACCTACCACCATGTTCTGACCATATCTTTCAACTAAATCTTGGCCACTTTCACTGGTTCTTGTCAGGAACCCGGGCTGCCTTCAGAATATATGTCATGTCTACAACCACTGCATTGCATCCAGGGGCTTCTCCATGCCCAAAAAAGATCGCTGACTGTAATCTCCTAAAATCTGACACGTTGCCTGGCTTTTGCTCCTAGGGTACAACGAATAATCTTTGGTACAAGATCTCCATCCTATTAGTTTTCCATCATACTCTTCATAAATCACCTCAAATCAAGACTCTTTTACTAGGGTCACCCTAAGAAGAACCAGAACCATTATGATTTTCCCATCTTTTCATGTTTGAGTTGGTCTAAAAATAACGAGAAACTGAAGTATGAAAGGATAAGGGAACTTCAGAATTCCAGGAAAGGACTATCAAAAGAAAATAGATAACTCAGTACTTGTAGTTGGATTGTATAACTAGGACTCATGCATTCTAGTACAAATTTTTTATCATTAATTTGCCGACTGGTGGTACTAAGGATGTGAGAGCCTAAGCTTTGATACCATTCTGCAATGCTCCGATCTGGCGGGTATGGAGATGTTACTGTGACGTACATATGTAGGTCAAAAATGCCCACATATATAGCTAAGCATCAGTATATGCAAGAATCAGAGTACAAAAGTACGTGGTGCATTATACATTCCAACATATGAGTACAATTACAAGCATATCATAAGATGTGACATAATATTACAAGAGTATTACATCATCAATAGGTGTAAATACGAGAATACAAAGTGATATACAATATGATAGTACAAAAAAGTTCTCAAGAGCTATAAAAGGAAAACTCGAGAGATGAGCAGGAGGCTTGGAAGGATGGGACTTCACACGATTTGCCAAAGATCCACGCTTCTGTTACGCATCATGATTAGCAACCAGAATAATCTACAAGCTCCAAGCTCTGGAATCTAAACATGCTAGTCTAGGGGAGTCAGAACTTCCCAACGAGTGGTGTGGTGAACGCCAAGTGGCGTGCATAAATAAGCATACGTGTATCAATAAATCCGAGTCAAGGAGCATGCACTAAAAACTATGTCATGAGCATAGACATACAGGAGCAAGCAAGGAGGTAGCAAGTAAAGTAAATATAGTAAAACAAGTTATATAAGCCCAAATTACTGATCCGTGAGGTTAATACGTCGAAGGAATAATCCACACAAGGAAACCTTCATATATATATATATATATATATACCAGATATACCTGACGTCACTGCATCCTGAGTTCATATAACCTGAGTTGACTTCTAAACTATGAAAACATCATAAAACTGATTGAAAACTGATAACATCGAATACAGCCAAAACTTGCTGTACAAGTTCAGGTTACGATTTAATGAGATCAGTACGTCAAAGGAATAATCCAAACAAAAAACCCTCATATATATATGCCTTTATCCCATGTCACCGTAACCCGAGTGTATGTAACCTGAATTGCAAAGCAACAAAATGAATTATTAATTAGCTATTATTATTATTGTTATACTACTACTACTCGACCTACCTATATTTTAGGTACGTGTCTTAGCGTCCCAACACACATACATCCATACATAAGTAAGTTGAGATTGTTATTAGAAACTGACGATGAAACCAATGGGTTATGTTTATAGTGGGTTCCATATATACCCGGGACCACAGCCCAGGATGTTCCTGTACTGACTCGAAATCTGCCGCTAGGCAAGCAGGAGGTGGGTCTTATATTATGCCTATTTAGGAATATAATATGAGGTAGGGAGTCAGCACTCCCCTCGAACACCTAGAGGTCCTTAGGTAGATCTAGAAGTTAAAGCTGCACAATATACCTAATACCATTGTAAACATATTCACCACTTGAAGTCCATCATCTCTCCCTTTACTTGATGTAAGTTGGTCATTTTATAGTTTATTATTATGTATTATCATATTACAGGAATAGCAGAAGCAAGACAGGTTCAGAAGTAATAGAGTACATAAGTACTAAAAATACAGGTCATTGTATATATAATACAGGATAGCAGGTAGGATTCCCAAAATATGATAATCACAAGACAAGCAGTAAGGTGTCAGGTGGCCGGTGATAAGTGATTTCAAATAGATGTCAGGTAATAGCAAGCAGGGTTGAGTGTCAAGTAATAGCATGGTTGATATCACTATCATATATCTCAATATAGAAAAATGATACAGATTTGATAAACAGTATAAATAAAAATTTTAAACTCTTCACAACCATCAAGATAAAAATAATAGTTGAATTATCAAGTAGACAAGTGGGCATACAAGCAAGCGTACATCCAAGTGAAGTTAAGCAAGCTGGAGCGAGGCTAACTGATCACACACGTGTGTTGCGTGTTATAATATCATGTGTGTCACACTTCTACTTTTTTTATTAAATAAACTCTGCTATTAATGTATTTTCATGTTTAATGACGTGTAGGGTAATTAAGGAAGAAAAAAAGAGATAGACAGATTTATGCATGTAACACTTCGTTCCTGGAATACGTATTTAGTTGCATATTCAGATTTTTTGATTTTATTCTTTCAATTTACTTCCGATATTTGTTTTTTAGTATGAATTATTTATGTGATCATTTTGTTGTGGATCAGGATTCGTGAACTCGGAGTCAGCCCTAGTCTGAACCAAGGGCCCGATCCTAGTGTATTACTCGAATTGGTCTTTTTGCTATTCTGATTTGATCGATTTTAGTTTCAAATATCATTTTCCAATATTTTAGATTTTCTATGATTTTCTAGAATTTTTCTAAATTAAATTGAAAATATTCAAAATCGGTGTCGATTAGTGTCGCTGACCGATTCTCAGATTTTTAATTTACAAACAGAGTTGAATTTTTAGAAATACCTTTTCACATTATTTTTTAAAATCATATTTTCTATCTAAATAATTTTTTTAGATTTTTCAGAATTTATCAAAATCCAGCCGATTCGGTGTGGACCAACATCGATGGTGAATTTCAGGATTTTTATTTTGAAAAAAGGATTGAATCTCTAAAATCTTATATGACCAAACATCTTAAAATAATATTTATTATTTTTGAAAATTTTTGAGAAACTTTTTGAGTTACTTCATTTTTCAGGCTTTTCCAGAGTTTTGGTGTTTTCCCAGATACCGAAATTTTATCCTAATATTTTACTTTTTTCTTTTTTCTATTTCTCTCTCTCTCCTCAGACGTAAGGATCACTAGATGTAGATCTAGTTTTTAATGAAGAGATTCATTTCTGTTCTGCATTTAATGCCTTTTAAGTCAACTCTTATCAATTCATTATGACTTTTGTCTCTTCTGTCAAACGCAACTCTCATGTTTTCTGCTTGATGCGGAACTTCATCTCTGCATCAGACTTTGTTTGCCTAGACACGGAATTCATCTAATGGAGATGCAAGTCTCATTTATTGAGAGGCATGACAATGGCAATTTGTAATAATCATTAACTAACCTATATATATACACCCCCTTATTTTCCTTCATTCATTCTTTCTTCCTTCTTCCAGCAAGCAAGCCAACAGCATCAGCAAAACTAACCTCCCTTGGCTATGTTTTTTTTGGCCATCACCACCACCAAACCCTCCTTCCTTCACTCTCCATCATTTCCTCCATCTCCTCCTCCATTCTAACAGCAACAACACCATCTCCACCACCATCTTCTTCCTCCTTTTTCCATCAAAACAATCCATCTTCACCATTAATTTCTCCCCCATTTCCACCACCACCTACACCACCTTGGCCACCAACAACCATGCCATCTTCTTCCCCTCGGAGTGCTCTTTCCAACGAGCTATAGCTTCGTTCTCCGAAACACCATTTCCAAAACTCCAAATTTTCCATTTGAACTACACTTGCACCACCTTGGCTTGGTTTTTTAGGGCTTTGGCCGCCCATCTCCGTGGCCAACTCCGGCCGCCACCGATGACAAGGCCGGCCATCCCCTTTCCCATTTCTTTCTTTCCTTTCTTTTTTTTTTTTTTTTTTCCTTCTTTCTTTCTTTTCTTCTTTCCTTCCTTCTTTCTTTTCCTTCCTTTTCCTTTCCTTTTCTTCCTTAGTTTTTCTCTTACCCTACGTCTCTCTTTCTCCTTCACCCTCTCGTCTCTGCATCCCTCCTTTCCTAGATCTCTCCTCCCATCCTTGCTTCTCTCTCTCCCTCTCTCTCACTCCCTCATCTCCCTCCTCTCTTTATCTTGTTATTTAATTGCTAGACGTGGAGCTCACCCCCACGTCCCAGGATTTCCTTAACATGATCCTCGCGTTCTTATATCAACGCGACGCAAAACTCATTCTCGCGTCTGCGTTCTTCTCATGTTATGACTTAAACGCGGGTCTCAAACCCCGCATCTATGGCATCTATGCAACGCGACCCCTGCGTCTGTGACACGCTCATATCACTCTCAACACTACGTCCCCCTGTACACACTCCCTCCATCCCTCTCCCTATATTCTCTCTCCCTCTGTACATCTCTCTATGGACTTCTCTCTAGCTCTCTCTTTCTCTCTCCTCTCTCTTATTCTCTCTCTTTCTCTTGATTTCCTTCTCCCTCAATCACTTATATTTAATGCATATTCGCGTTGGTTACCTGGATTCCAGAGATCAGGGATTTCATGGTATTTTTCATATTTTATGCAAGTGTTCTAGCTTTCCTTTTCGACTTCCCCACTTTGTCGGGTTGACTTGATTGTCTTATGTATTTGTATCTGGAAATAACACCTTTTCTGCAGGTACCCCTGCCTTCGGGCTAAACCTCCCGGTACAACCTTTAAGCTTTTAAAGTCCTCTGGACTTTCTCTATGCTACGCCTGGTAGGTGGACCTAATGTCCACACTTAACCGCTTACTCCGTCCGAGCGTCGTTACCCCGTTGAGCATGGCTTCCCCATGAGCGGTAGTATGGCATTCATACGCTTACTGCGACACGTGTGTCTAGCCACACTGCGAGCGGTAATCCCGCCAAGCGTGATAGCATTTAGTGTTGTACATTAGCTTAACTCCAGCCCCGCTTAGCTCTGCTTGGATGTTCGCTTGCTTACTAAATTGCTTGCTTCCAGTTTATCGATTCTTTTATTAATGGTTGTGAAGAGTTTGAAATCTTATTTATACTATTTTTCTTGAAAATGCATGGTTTTTCGATATTTGTACCGATCCCTTGTATCAGTACGAATTTCCTGTAGTGCTTGACATGCTTTGAATTGATGTGCTTGCATATATTATGCTGTCTCTTGTCACCTACCCGATGTCACCCTCATGTCATGTTACCACCTGACACTCGACATACTACTACCTGACACTTGCTTCTAGCTATGACATGACTTATCACCCGCCTCCTGTTATGTTATGCTTGACCCGTGACTATCACATTTACTGGAATTCTATAGTTGTTATCCAGTATTACATACAGTGACTTGAATCTTGTACTTGTTATCCTGTATTATATATACAGTAACCTGAATCTATAGTACTTATGTACTCCTGATCATGTCTTGCGCCTGCTATTCCGTTAAAATAACAATTACATAATAAATAATAAATCATAAAAGAAACAACTTACATTAGGACGGGGAAACTTGCGGCTATCAATATATATTTGTGTTTACAGTGGTACTAGGTATGTTGTGCAATTAAACTTTCAGTCTGACCTGTGGGCCTCCGGCGACCGAGGGGAGTGCTGGCTCCCTCCTTCTTGTACCATCTTGATAAGGGCATTGTATAAAACCCTTTGTAGGCCTTGCGACTGGTTCCATACACCAGCAATGAAACGTCCTGGAACGTGGTCCTGGGCATGTACGGGGACCACTGTAAACATTGTTCGTTGATACCCCCGTCAGTTTTCAATAACAACCTTACTTTACTCAGATGTGGATATATGTGCGCTAGGACGTAGTTCACAAACTGGACATCTAGGTAAGATGAGTAATAATAATAGTAATAAAAGATGCCAACTACGTATCCGTTGTATGCTTGCCGAGTTTCCTTTCATCAGATTTTACATCGGATTTCCGGTTTATGATCATTACTATGTTTTAACTGCTTACATCTTGCTTTACCACTTGTGTTCTATTCCACCAGTCTCCTGCTCTATCTTATCTTACCATGAGTATTCCCTGCTTGATATCAATTGCTGTATATCTACTTGCTCCTGCATGCTTGTGCTCACGACAGGATTTTCAATGCATGTTTATGATTCAGATTTATCGATACACGTGTGCTTATCTATGCTCGCCACTTAGCATTTACATCACCACTTGTCGGGGAGTTTTATCTGACTCCCTTAGATTCTCATGTCTAAGTCTTGGAGCTTGGAGCTGTGGATTCTCCCAGTTTCTGATCAGAGTGGCGTAGCTGAAGCGTGGATCCCCAGCTGACCATCCAGAGCCCTATCTTCCAGGCCCCTTTGCGTGTCTCTCGAGTTTTCCTCCTGTAAACTCATGAGCGCCCTTGTACTATTCATACTTGAATACCCTTTGTATTCTCGCATTTGCGCTTATCGGTGATGTAATATTCTTGTAATATTTGTAACATATGGTGATAACTTTGTAATTGTACTCTAATGTTGGAATGTATAATGCACCATATACTTTCGTACTCTGATTCTTGCTTGTACTGATGCTTAGCATATATACGTGAGGGTATTTCTGACCTGCATATATACGTCACAGTAACGTCTCTGTACCTGCCGGATCGGGGCCTTACATGATAGTATCAGAGAGCTCTCACATCGTCAGTATGTCCAGATGACAAATTAATGGTGAAGAAATTTGCAGCTGGAATGCATGAGTTGTGGTTATACAATCCAACTACAAGTAATCCATTCTCTCTTGATAATCTTACCCTTGAATTCTGAAGTTCTCTTATCCTTTTATACTTCAGTTTCTCATTATTCTTGGACCAACTCGAACATAGAAAGACGGGAAAATCATAATAGTTCTGGTTCTTCTTAGGGTGGCCTAATGGAGGAAGTGTTGAATTGAGATGATTTCCGCAAAATATGATGAAAAACTAACATGAACAGACAGAGATCCCGCACCAAAGACTATTGGGTGCACTCGGGGAACAGAAGCCAGGCAACATGTCAGATTTCAAAAAATTATAGCCGGCAATCTTTTCAGGCATGGAGAAGCCCTGGGATGCATGGCAGTGGATTGTAAACACGACAGATCTTCTAAAGGCAACTCAGATCCCTGACGAGGACCAAGTGAAAATGACCAAGATTCAGTTGAAAGATGTGGCCAGGACGTGGTGGTTGGCAGAAGTAGCGAGATTGGAAAAGCCCATTACTTGGGAGCAGTTCTCGAAGGATTTCTATGAGAAGATTCTTCTCTGTAATAGCTCATAAAGAAATGAAAGAATGATTTATCAAATTATAGTAAGAAGATTGAATTGTAGATAAGTACACTGTACAATTCCTAAGGCATAGTCAGTTGGTGTCGTACATGGTGGCTGACAAGGAGAACTGAGCAAGTAATATTTTAGTGAGGCCTGGAGATGAGGATCAAGATATTTCTTACTCCCAAGCAGTCCAAGAAGTATTCTCAAGTTTTTTCGTCTTCGCACGGGAAGTAGAACGGACCCAGAGAAGAAAGATTAGGATGAGATGCAGATGAAGTTGGCAAAGAGACTCTCAGTGATGGGAGTTGAAGACTCAGACAGGCCCTTGGATGCCCCACTAGCTAAGCCATCCTTCCAACCTCGCCCTCAGCATTTGACATGTGGTACTGTCTAAAGCTGGGCACCTAAAATGCAACCAACGCCAGGAAGGTTATGAATTATGTCGTATACGGGTCCAGAGATCAGTTGAAAAGTGACTGTCCATTCAAGGAAGCGGAGAACATCGCACCGATTAGATTAACGCTTCCAGTATCACCATTGGGAGAGAATCCAAGACCTACTGACAGAATAACCTCGCTTCATCTCCTGCATCAAGCATAGAGTTAGACATAAAAGAGACCAAGGGTTAGGGCAAATGGTAGAAGGAGGCAAACATATAATCTGACTAAAGAGGAAGTGAAGATACGGGTGGAATGAGAAGAGGAACGGACGCCCGATATCTGGAACAGGAATCCGAAAGGTACCAATAGTAACCATTATCTCTATTTTATCATGTCCGGGGAGTTAGTTAGTTCTCCATATCATATCCTTCTCATGCACTATCATCACCAATTTTAGTCCGTCCGTGTCTACCTCCCTTTTCATGGTTCCTATCTCTTCTATTTTTTTACTATTCTAATTTTCATAATCCTTCTGCCAACTTAAGATATGCGTAAACTAGTGAGGTAGCAGTATGGCAGATGTGGTTCGCTCTCATTATGTTCTGGCATTCCTTGAGTCTGGTACATACATTGTCTTATATTGGATAGATCTTCGGCCTCACATTCTATCCTTGTATTTATGGATACATCACGGGGGACCAGTACAGCAAGTGGAGTAGTCATCACTTATATATTCAGATAGACTGTATCATTACATGAGGAGTGTCAGTATAAAATAGTATTCCAGATTCAGGACTTCTGTCAGACAGAGATATGGTATTTTCTATTTATTACTCCAACAGCGATCATGATTTCTTCGACCATGTTCATGGAACTTAGAAATTCTCAGAGCTGATTTGCAGTCAGTTTATTATTTAGAAGACATCATTCAGGACTCATTTCGGTTATTATGATTTCTTAATCGTGTTCTTAGAGCCACTAACTTCTGGCAGTCTTTATTGATTTGGTGGACCATAGGCTGCGCTAGCCTCGCCAGGCGAGGGTCGTGCTCTAGTCACCCATAGACCTAACTGGGTGTGGGCTTCGCTGCACCCTGGTGCTTAGCATTGTGTTATGTTACGCGCTGGCTTCGCCGCGTGAGCTTCACCAAGTGTGAGCTTCACATAGCATTAGCTCCGCTGCACCCTAATGCTTAATGCCTGAGTTGTGTTATGTGATAGCCTTACCCAGGCTTAGATTCCCGTGGCTAGTCCCTTCAGTGCCTAGCACTCTAGCCCGTTCCTCGGATTTTTTCCGCCTAGCGTGTTTTCATAGATCTGCTGAACAGGGTTTTATCGCTGTATCTGAGCTATCTCCATGATCCTTATGATAGTCCATTCGACCAATCTTGCAGGGTCTAGATATCTTCTACATGTTTCATCTGCAGTTGGGTTATTATTCAGAAGTCAGTATTCAGAGTTCTTCATGGTTATTCTATATTCTTGGCTACGTCTTTCAGAATTAGCAACGCCTAGTATGCAGAAATTCTTAATTATTGGTCTTCTTGATTTATACTCAGTATTATCAGGGTTTTTTTTATCTTGGGTATTCTAGTCTGTTCTCAGGGAATTAGTATGTATGTATCACATCACTAATTCTACTGCAAAGGACAACATCATGCCATGCAGGGTTTCATATTATATTATGGATTCAGCACTATAGATTTCTATGGATTTCATCAGCTTTGGTTCACAGTCTGATTGAAGTATTATTTATTATCTCACCAAGTCATCTCACTTTATATTATTCAGAATGGGTTAGTCTTTTGAAGTTCTTACAGTGTTCTTTTATCAGCAGAAATCAGATAGTATTATTATGGCACCATCAGAGGACATATATATGGCAGAAGTGCAGAGATATCTCAGTCCTGAGTTTACCATTCAGTCAATTTTTGGAGAATGACCCACAGTTATTCATATCTTGATTGGCATCATCCTCATTCCTATCTTTCTGTGTTCATCTTCCCCTTATCGAATTTTGAGGATGAAATTTTTGTAAGGTGGATGAATGTAACACCCCGTTCTTGGAATATGTACTTAGCTGCGTATTCAGATTTTTGATCATAGTTTTCAATTTACATCCAGTATTTATTTTGTATTATGAATTATTTGTGTGATCGTTTTGCCATGGATCTGGATTCGTGTACTCGGAGTCAGTCCTAATCTGAGTCGGGAGCCCGATCCTAGTGTATTGCTTGAATTAGTCTTTTACTATTTTTGATTTGACCAATTTCAGTTTCAAATATCATTTTTCAATATTTTAGATTTTTTATGATTTTCTGGAATATTTCTGAATTAATTGAAAATATTCAAAACGGTGTCGACTAGTGTAGCTGACCAATTCTCAGATTTTTATTTACAAATAGAGTTGAATTTCTAGAAATGGCTTTTCACATTATTTCTTAAAATCATATTTTCTATCTAAATGTATTTTCTGAGAATTTTCAGAATTTCTCAAAATCTGGCCGATCGGTGTAGACATGCATCGACGGTGAATTTTAAGATTTTATTTTGAAAACTAGATTGAATCTCTAAAATTGGATTTCACAAAATATCTTAAAATAATATTTATTATTTATGAGAATTTTAGAGAAACTTATTGAGTAACTTCATTTTTCAGGCTTTTCCGGAGTTTTCGGAGTTTTCCCAAATATCGAAATTTTATCCTAATATTTTACTTTTCTCTTTTTCATTTTCTCTCTCCTCCTCATACGCGAGGATCGTCAGATGTTGATCTAATTTTTAATGAAGAGATTCATTTCCGTTCTGCATTTAATGCCTTTCAAGTTAACTCTGATCAAGTCATTATGACTTTTGTCTCTTCTGTCAAACGTAACTCTAGCGTTTTCTACTGGACGCGGAACTTCATCTCCGTGCCAGACTTTGATTGCCTAGTCGCGAACTTCATCTTATGGAGATGCAAGTCTCATTTATTGAAAGGCATGACAATGGCAAACTTGTAATAATCATTAACTAACATATATATATATACACCCCTTTTTTTTCCTTCTTTCATTCATTTCTTCTTCTTCTTCTTCCAGCAAGCAAGCGAATGGCAGTAGCAAAACCAGCCCTCTTGGCTATGTTTTTTTTGACCATCACCACCACCAAACCCTCCTTCCTTCACTCTCCATCATTTCCTCCATCTCCTTCTCCATTCCAACAATAATAACACCATCTCTACCACCATCTTCTTACTCCTTTTTCATCAAAACAATCCATCTTCACCAGTACTTTCTCTCCCATTTCCACCACCACCTACACCACCTTAGCCCACCAACAACCACGCCATCTTCTTCCTCTCGGAGTGCTCTTTCCAACGAGCTATAGCTTCGTTCTCCGAAATACCGTTTCCAAAACTCCAAATTTTCCATTTGAACTACACTTGCACCACCTTGGCTTGGGTTTTTAGAGCATTGGCCGCCCATCTCTAGCCAACTCCCGGCCGCCGCCGATGAGGTCGGCCATCCCCCTTTTCCCCTTTCTTTCTTTCTTCCTTTCCTTTCTTTCTTTCCTTCTTTCTTTCTTTCCTTCCTTCTTTCTTTTCCTTCCTTTTCCTTTCCTTTTCTTCTCTGGTTTTGCTCTTACCCTGCGTCTCTTTTTTTCTCCTCACCCTCACGCCCTCTCCTCCCATCCTTGCGTCTCTCTCTCTCTCTCTCATCTTACTCTCTCTCTCTCTCTTGTTATTTATTGCTAGATGTGGAGCTCACCCCCACGTTCTAGGAATTTCTTAACACGATCCTCGCGGTCTTGTATCAACGTGATCCGAAACTCATGCTCGCGTCTGAGTTTTTCTTGTGTTATGACTTAAACGCGGGTCTCGAACCCCGCGTCTGTGGCATCTATGCAACGTGATCCCCGCGTCTGTGACACGCGCGTCTCACTCTCAATACTGCGTTCCCCCATTACACACACTCTCTCTCCCTGTATTCTCTCCCCCTCTGCACTGTCTCTCTATGGACTTCTCTCTAGCTCTCTCTTCTCTCTCCTCTCTCTCTCTCATTCTCTCTCTTGATTTCCTTCTCCCTCTATAAATTTATCTTTAATGCATATTCGCGTTGATTACCTGGATTCCGGAGATCAGGGATTTCACAGTATTTTTCATATTTAGACGAGTGTTCTCGCTTTCCTTTTAGACTTTCCCGCTTTGTTGAGTCGACTTGATTGTCTTATGTATTTGTATCTTGAACTAACACCTTCTCTGTAGGTACCCTTACCTTTGGGCCTAACCTCTGGGTACAACCTCTGAGGTTTTAAAGTCCTCTGGACTTTCTCTATGCTACGCCTGGTAGGCGGACCTAACGTCAACACTTTACCGCTTACTTCGTCCGAGAGTCGTTATCCCGTGAGCATGGATTCCCCGTGAGCGGTAGTATGGCGTTCATACGCTTACTGCGACACATGTGTCTAGCCACACTGCGAGCGATAACCCCATCAAGCGTGATAGCATTTAGTGTTGTACATTAACTTCGCTCCAGCCCCGCTTAGCTCTGCTTGAATGTTCGCTTACTTACTAAATTACATACCTGCCAGTTTATCGATTCTTCTATTTAATGGTTGTGAAGAGTTTGAAATCTTACTTATATTGTTTTTCCTAAAAATGTATGGTTTTTTGGTATTTGTATCGATCCATTGTATCAATACGTTTTTCCTGTATTGCTTGACATGCTTTCACTTGATGTACTTGCATATATTATGTTGTCTCTTGTCACCTAACCGATGTCACCCTCATTATGTTACCACCTGACACTCGACATATTACTACATGACACTTCCTTCTAGCTATGATATGACTTATCACCCGCCTCTTGTTATATAAATACTTGACCTGTGACTATCACATTTACGAGAATTCTATACTTGTTATCATGTATTACATACAGTGACTTGAATCCTGTACTTGTTATCCTGTATTATATGTACAATGACCTGAATCTACAGTACTCATGTACTCCTAAACTCCTGATCATGTCTTGCTCCTGCTATTCCCGTAAATTGATAATTACATAATAAATCATAAAAAGGAACAACTTACATCGGGTCGGGAAAAACTTGCGGCTATTAATATATGTTCGAGTTTACAGTGATACTAGGTATGTTATCCAACTAAAACTTTCGGTCTGACCTGTGGGCCTCTAAGCGACGGAGGGGAGTGCTGGCCCCCTCCTTCTTGGTACAATCTTGATAAGGGCATTCTATAAGACCCTCCTGTAGGCCTTATGGCCGGTTCATACACCAACAATGGAACGTCCTGGACCTGGTCTCAGACATGTACGGGACCCACTGTAAATATTGTTCGTTGATACCTCCGTTGGTTTTCAATAACAATCTTGCTTTACTCAGATGTGGATACATATGCGCTGGGATGCTAGTTCACATACCTAGACATCTGGGTAAGACGAGTAATAATAATAGTAATAAAATATGCCAACTATGTATCCGTTGCATGCTTGCCGAGTTTGCTTTCATCGGATTTTATATCGGATTTCTGGTTTATGATCAATACTATGTTATAACTACTTACATCCTGCTTTACTACATGTATTCTATTCCATCAGTCTCCTGCTCTTATCTTATCATACCATGAGTATTCCCTGCTTGATATCAATTACTGTATATCTACTTGCTTCTGCATGCTTGTGCTAACGACACGATTTTTAATGCATGTTTATGATTCAGATTTATCGATACACGTGTGCTTAACTATGCTCGCCACTTGGCATTCGCATCACCACTCATCAGGGAGTTCTGTATGACTCCCCTGGATCCTCATGTCCAGGTCTTGGAGCTTAGAGCGGTGGATTCTCCCAGATGCAGATCAGAGTGGCGCAGCTAAAGTGTGGATCCCCAGCAGACTGTCTGGAGCCCCGTCCTTCAAGGCCCCTTTGTGCGACTCTCGAGTTTTCCTCCTGTAAACTAATGAGCGCCCCTTGTACTGTTCATACTTGTATAGCCTTTGTATTCTCGCATTTGCGCCTATCGGTGATGTAATATTCTTATAATATTTGTCACATCTGGTGAAAACTTTGTAATTGTACTCATATGTTGGAATGTCTAATGCACCACGTACTTTCATACTCTGATTCTTACCTATACTGATGCTTAGTGTATATACGTGAGGGCATTTCTGACATGCGTATATACGTCACAGTAATATCTCCGTACCCACCGGATCGGGGTGTTACAATCCAATTAAATCCAAAAGTCCAAAAAAAAGAGGATCGATTCAAATCCAGAGGTTCTAAAGGACATCTTATCTAAAGACCAAGTATATGAGATAAGATAATATAATTCAAATTCAAAAGAAAAATGGATTAGAAGAAGATCCTATTAGTTTCACTGAGGATAAAGAGATAAATCATAAATCTAAAACTGAAATTTAAAATCCAAAGGGATAAATGGATAGAAAAGATCAACAAATGAGATGAAACAATTTATACTTGGATTCAGACTAGATACATTTTAATATTTGAATCATAACTTTCGCTACCGAAAAATCTGATGTTTCAAGATGATCAAGAAAGATGACTTAAAGGGCTACAACTCTTATGATGATCACTGTTTCTAATTCTATCATCTGATAAGCTATATTCAGCAATCAACACACAAACAAACTGCAAATCATAATTGAATATCCATATCAAATCAAGTTTGGAGATAAGGGGAGGATTCAAATTCAAAAATAGCCAGCTGCCCCTATCTTTTGACCCATTTTCTTATTCATTTCTATCCTATAAATACCCCACACATCAGAGGCAGAGATAAATTCTTAGGCTAGTTTTTCATTCTTTTTAGGCTAGGTTTTTATTTTTATTTTATATATTTTTTTTGTAAGCATAGGTTAGACTAAGATTCATTTATGTAAGAGAGAGATTTATGTTGAGAGTGACACCGATGTAATCTCCTCCTTTCTTCCATCGTTTTTGCAAGCAATAAAAAGGTAATTTTTTATGTCCTTCTTTATTTTCGTTTTCTTCTTCTTCTTCCTATTCTTCCTCTTTTAGTGTTGATGATAGTTCAAGTTAGTCAAATAGCATCGGTATTGCCTTGCCTTAGCGAGTGCCATCGATAGCTTATGACGATGGATTCTTCTCTATGTTTGTATCATTTCATACTTGCTTGAAGAAGCCTTGATGACGTAATGTGAATTGGGACTGAGTTAATCTTATAAGTTATGCGCTAATCGCCTCAAGATCAAGGTAAACATGCAAGGATTTCAGGTAAGTCATCAACTGAAAAATGGTAAGTATTTCTTTTAGATTTTCTTTCTTTTCATTTATTCTTTAGTTTAGATCACCTCCATCACCAAATCTCTACTATTTTTCACTTTCTTTGTACAAAATCACCATCTTCTTCTATCTACCACTTTCACAATTTAACATAACTTATTTTCATTTTCTTTTCAAGAACTAAAAGAAGAATTTTAACCATATTTTGTAACTTAAAAGAGAACTTGCAAAAAGCTTCCATCGCTAGTCACTCCTTGAGGATCACGACCCGCATAGCCACTTACTATTATGGTAGCATTGAGTACCTTGCACTACTGTTATAAAGTTCTGAAATTCTATATTTTTCTGTGTACAGGTCTAACCTCAATCAAATTTTGGTGTCGTTACCGGGGAGGGAACAGTGTAATTATTTCTTTAACAAATTTGGTGTTTTATTTCAAGGCCATCAAGAAATCAGATTTAGTGCTCAAGTATTGTAGAGAAGACTTGGAATTATGTGCCCCTACTCTAGAAAGTAGGAAACAAAATTCCAAGGAGTCACAACGCAAAAGCTTGAAATTTTTTTGGACTACTAAAAACTCTTTTTTGAGGACATATTGCTTATGCAAAAGTATAGTTTTTTTTGTGTTATTTCTGCTCTATCTGATATTCACATACCCAATTTTTAATCCAACTGAATCTGATTGATTGCTAATTGTTTAAAAAAAAATTTAGACTTGCATTCTAGGCATTTATCTAATTACGTTCTTTTACAATTACTGTTGAAGGAAGCTGAAGACAAGTTACGAATGTATGGCATATAATTTAGGAAACATTCTTGAGTGATTATTTGCATGTTGAATATTACTTTTCTATATACTGTACACTTTGCACAATCAATCTTAAGGGCAAAACTCAAAACAAGATAAGTTAGGGAAGTCATTACCCTCCCTTAGCCCACAAACCATCTCCAAGCACGCACAGCCTAAGCCTAACTTAAAATCTAATAGACGTTGGCCTTAGAGACACCTCCAACTCATTAGGAGATTATCCTAAGGGGAAACGTGTTAGAATTTGACTCCTGCCAAATCAGTGTCTAAAGACAGGGATTGAGTGGCGAAACCCCAAAGGCTGGTGGTTTGGCTTAATTAGGCCCGTCGCTTTTGCGCGGATACCTCCCACCAATCCTGCCCTGACCTGGCTTATTAGCTTATGGTCAATGTCTGTATTATACCTCTATGGACAATCAACTAGTTAGGAGTTGTGTAGGTCAAGGTTTACCTTAGACTAGGCTTGGTTATTTTTTTCTTGTTGACTATTGGTGAACTTATTTCTGGTAATGTTTGTGTATGCAAGTGTGGTAAAGAGACCCAAATTGATCTAGGTTAACTAGAAAGACATCACCACCCAAGTTTGAACCAAGACTAGATCCGATTATGGCTCCACCGACATCTTTGCAGGATAGGTTCTATCCCATTAGAACCACATTCCCATCATGCATCTAACTTTCATCGGTTGGTGAACACAACTTTAAGCTCAAGTCTCAGTTCATCAACATCTCCTAAGTTTCATGACTTAGAGTCGAAGATGCTTATTTCTTTATAAGAGAATTTGAGGAAGTATGCTTAATAATGAAAATCAAACACATTGTAGATGATGCTATTAGGTTGAGATTTGTCTCATTTGCTCTTAAGGACTTAACTAAGAAATGACTTTATAGCTTAGCGGCCGGCGCTATCACATCATGGGATAGTTTCGTCAAGGTCTTCTTGAAGAAATTCTATCCAATTCATAAGACCGCTCTCATTAGAAAGAACATCATGCAGTTTAAGTAAGAATCTAGTGAACCATTTTGGAGGTACTTTGAACGCTTCAAAGACCTCATTGTCCAATATTCTCATCATGGAATAGAGAAATAATGACAATGCCAAATTCTTTATGACAGTTTAGACTACTCAACCAAGACCCTCTTAGAAACCATGCGCTAAGGGGGATTCTTGCAAAAAGATGAGTATGAAGGATGGGATTTATATGAGAATCTAGCAGAAAAGACCATCCAATGAGAACTAACTAGTGAAAACTCTAGAAATTTAAACTCCATCCCTTCAAAAGGAGGTCTTCATTTAGTTGAATTATCCATAGCTAATGAAGTTAGAATAGCTAACCTAGCGAGAAGACTGGAAGATTTAGAAAACTAAGGAACCAAGTCCAGTCAACCGAGTCAACCCAAATAAATTTCCAACTCCAGGCTGTACCTACTGTCAAGCCATGAATCATGTGTTTGAGGAGTGTCCTGCGTTCCAAGCTCAACAACAATTTCTTGAACTGATGAATGCGGCCTTTTCAAGGCCCCACAAAAATCCTTATGCACAAACGTACAATCCAGGATGGAGAAATCATCTAAATTTCTGAGCAACCCAAAACAACAATGACTACTCACGGTCAAACAACTCAAACCACTTACATCATTCTAATAATTCTTCTAATCTGTTGGCCCAAAGGACATTAGCCCGACATTTTGATGATAACAAACCATATTTAGTTATGTTTTTAATAATTTTATTCACATAAGTTTCAGGAAAATACAATAGTTGATTTGACGGCTCCAACTCAAGACTCACGCTTTTGGACGCCGCAAAGGATTTGGATCCCCGAGCCTAGCACAATAGAAGCGCTCCCAGATCAAGCAAAAAGAAGAACACAAGATTTGTAATTTCCTTTTAGATTTTATTTTTAGATGATTTTGTCAAAACCTAGATGATAGAGGTAGAATATTTGGGATTGTCACGCACACACACTTAGTATTGCTTCATAACTTCAAAATAATTTTTAGAACAAAATTTTCTAACTTTTTTGAAAATACCATGTTTTGGAAAAATCTGTTTTTAGAAAAACCATGTTTCATTTTTCCAAAAAGGATTTTCATCAATTAAGGTTCAAACATTTCTTTGGTGTTGATATATGATGACACACTGTTTTATAAATCCTAGAACCTCATTTTATGAGTCCTTAAACAAAATGTTTTCGACCAAAAATTTCCCTTCCTTTGGCAGACTCTGGAAACTGTTATGACAGAGTCCGGTCGACCGGCCCAGTCGACCGACGTGCATGCTGTGCATGTGTGCACGTCGGCCGATCGACGGCCGATCGAGCAATCTGAGTTGCTCTCTATTTTTCTTCGGCCGACCGCAACGGTCGACCGACAGAGAGAGTTGCTCTCTGGATTGGTCACGGTCGGCCGCCCAGTCGACCGACCTCCCCAACGGTCGGATTTTTGACCGTTGGCGGTCGACCGGCCCAGTCGACCGTTAGCTGTCAGATGTTCTGACAGACTCCAACAGCTCTATTTTTCTGGTCAGATTTTGTTGGGATTCACCCCAACGACTCTATTGAGCTGTGTAGGCTGTTTTCCATCCCCTATAAGTAGTGGGACTATTTTACAAACAAGACAAGATTTATATACACAAGATTTACAAGTTAAATTCAAGTTTTTCAAAAGCCTAGCATTTTAGAAAAGATTTTCATCAAAGCCAAAATTCCCAACACTTTCTTGAAGCATACCTCTCTACTTCTCTCTAGTCTTTTGCACTACACAATCCCAAGTATCATCTCTTTCACATTGGCTATAGGATTGTACAAAGTGAGCCTTTTGTGATCAAGTGTGATCAACTTTATTCATTGAGTGAAGTTGTAGAGGCATCGGCCTCAAGCGAGCGGGTGTGCTCCAAGTGGTGTTGCAGCATCACGAGAGATAGGACAAGTGTGTCCTTATATTGATGATCCAGTGGGATCACCAATAGTGGAAATCCTTCAAGTGTGAAGGCGGGGACGTAGAGCGTGGCTCGAACCTCGGAAAAATTCCTTGTGTTTGCGTTTGATCAAATTTCTCTAAACTCTATCTCTCTTTTACTTGCTCATTTAATTTGTTTATTTACTTGCAAGTAGTTTAATTGTGTTCATAGTTTTAAATAGTTTTAAATTCGCATAATTGTCATTTTATATAGCCATCACCTATTCACCCCCCCTCTAGGTGATTTCAATTGGTATCAGAGCCTAACCCTTACTTTTGGTTTAACCACCTTAGGGAGATCCTTGTATTTGGCTATATCTTTTTGTGCATTTATACTTATTTGTGCATTATACCTTTGTATTCATGGCATCCATTGACTTTTCTAGCATCAAGTCCCCACCCAAATTTGATGGCTTGAACTTCCCCATTTGGAAGGTCAAGATGAACCTATTCCTTAAGTCCCTAGGAGTTAGAGTAGCTAGGGCTATTACCAAAGAATTTGTAGAACCTCTCACAGATGAGAGATCATGGTCCGAGGACACCACCAAGGACTATGAGGCCATTGCTATGGCTCAATATGCATTAACCCAAGCCCTTAATGAAGATGACCTTTCACGCATCATTAACTGTAAATCCGCATTTGAAGTATGAAATGTTTTGATTGTAACTCATGAGGGAACGTCACAAGTCAAGAGATCAAAGATTGACTTGCTTCGTTCTCAATATGAGAATTTTTACATGCTTGAGAATGAAAGTATTGATGATATGCTCACTCATTTCACCAAGATAACTAATGCATTATCTTCTTTAGGTGATACGATCGACAGTGACCAAAAGATTCGGAAGGTCATTAGAGCTCTTCCCAAAGCTTGGGAAGTCAAGGCAACTACATTCAAGGAGCTCAACGATCGGGAGGAGATGGACTTCTCCGGCTTCATCGGCAATCTCAAAACCCATGAGATGGAGATGAAGGTTAGAGAAGAAAGGGAGGCGCCAAAGAAGAAAGCCCTCGCTTTCAAAGCCACTCCATCCAACCATGACGAGGAGGACATCATCGGAAGACTACGATGAGGACTTTGCCATGCTCATCCGGAAGGTGGGCAAAATGTTTTACAAGAAGGGGAGGCAAAGCAACTTCCAAAGAGGGAAACCTCAAGGAAGATTTGAAAGAAAAAGAGAGGAGCCGGGTCCTTGCTTCCATTGCAAGAAGATCGGACATCTCATCGCCGATTGCCCCGCTCTCCAAGCCACAACCTCCAAGAATGGGCCAAAGAAGAAGAAAGTAATGGTGGCCACTTGGGATGATACGGAGTCAGAATCCGAAGAGGAGAACGACGCCGCACACATGTGCTTCATGGCACATGGGGAGGATGCAACTAAGGTATTTCTTGAAAACTCCATAGAAGATGATGAATTGACTATGGATGAACTAGCACAATTTTTTGAAGAACTACAACATAGATATGAGATTTCACAATCTCAAAATAGAAAATTGAAAAAGGAAAATGATTTATTGAAAAACAAATATGATATTGTTGTAAAAGAGAAAAATGATTTATCTAATGCTTTTGAGAAAATTAAAAGTGATTTTGAAAAATATAAAATATCTTGTAAAGGGAAAACCCCAATTTTATCATGTAATAAAAATGAATTTGTTGAGATCCAAAAACGAGTTGATGTTTTGGATTCAACTCTCAAAAAATGTGCATTTGACTTAAACAAGTTTGCATCTAGGTTTCCTAAAGGAATAACCCAAGGGAAACACACTCACCATCAACATGTACGGAAACATGCACACACTCACAAACATGCATTCATGTATGGTAGTGGTAGGATTTATGTTTGCACTCATTGTGGCCGCAAAGGCCATTTAGAAAAATTTTGTTTTGCTAAGTTTAACATGTCAAATAAACATGTTTGGGTTCGCCCCGGTACTAACCCTAAAGGACCCAAAAAGATATGGGTACCAAAAGACACACCAAATTTAGTTGATACAGGTGGGTCTTCTTCCTCCAAGACGTAGGGGGAGACGGTGCCCGGGTGGTGGATGCAATAATGCCTAATGAACATATCGTCGCTTGCAACGCTATCATGGAGGCACCTATTTTGGAGAATGCCCTCGGTTTGATAATTTCTCCACATAAAAGTTTTTCTTTATATATATATATGCATAGGATTGTTAGATTACCATTTTGCTATATTGATATGTGTTAGTGTAAACTTACATTTCCATCATGCTTATATGTATGTTTTGTTCTAATGTACACTATCATATTTTTTTTATGCCATATATTTTTTTTGTCCACATGTCTAGATTTGATTGAATATGTATTTGTCAAAATAAAGATTTAGTTAAAACATTTTTTAAAAGCAAATAAATAGAGATGGCAATTGCGCGCCTCAACTCATATCTAGAGGAATCTCGAGGAGAAGTACAGAACCCTTCACGGGGTATTCGGCTTCAACATCTCTAAATTTGGCTTTATTTATAAATAAAATAAACAAGTAAAAATAGGTATAATTCTTGTTGATTTTTATAACCAAAATGATGTAAAATATGTTTAAACACTTTTGTTAAGATATACCTTTAATTGTTTAAAAATATAAGATCAATTTTTAACTAGTTTTGCTGCTGTCAGTTTTGGGCAAGACCGGCCGACCGGAGCGGTCGACCGACCTTGCCTGAGGATATTTTTTTTCTTCTCTATTGCCGGCTGACCGGAGCGGTCGTCCGACTGAGATGGAATTGCTCTCGGTTAATTTCGGTCGACCGGACCGGTCGACCGGGCGACGGGAAACTGCTTTTTACCCATCACTATTTAAACCTATTCTCTCATTTCACCCTCTTACCTCCACCGACCTCTCATTCTTTTCTCCCTAAAAAACCCTAACAACCCTTTTCATCTAATTCCAACTCAAATCCAACCCTAAATCCTTCTAAAAATTCCTGGATCGTCACTCTCAGGCCTTATTCTACGTCTATTTCAAGGATTTTCGGGATTTGTCTCTTGATCATCACTCTTTCAAGGTAAAAATTGTCATTTTCTTAGATCTTGCATCAATTCTTGTTATCTATCATATTCTTGCTAGATCTTGCCTTTCATCTAGTTTAGATCAAGCCTTTGCCTTGTTTTGTGGATTTTGACCTAGATCTATTTTAACCTAAAAATGCCTAAGAGATCTAGATCTGAGAAGGGTAAATCCATAGCCCCTTCTTCTTCTAGCAAATTCAAACCTCTTTTTGTTTCCTCTCAAGCAGAACATCGCTATATTCTTCTTTCGGAGAAAACTATCATATCTGGTAGATGTGTGGTTCTCCAAGACTTTGAACACCTGAACATACCACACATTTTGAGGAACAATTCACTTGATCAATTCATGTCCATTAGGGAACCTGTTTCCACCTCCCTTATACCCTACTTTTATACAAACTTGTCTTTGAGGGTGACAGGATTAGAACTCGTGTCCTTGGGAGAGATATTGACATCTCTCTTCAAGAATTTGCTGATCTTCTGCATCTCTCCTGTGAGGGAGTTGATGTTTATTCCTTTAACCTTCAGGACTTTGAGTTTCCGGCCGGTGAGTCTGCGCTCACCGCGTCAACTTTGCTTCACGGGGATGACAACCCGGTCTAGTGAGAAATGAAGAAGTGAGATATTATACTCTCACTGCTCAAGTTCTGGCTAAGTTTGTCTTTTACAACCTCCTTCCCAAATCAGGAGAATTCAGTCACGCTAGGGGATCTGTCCCATTGATTGTGTATTGCCTTCTGCGAGGCATCAAGATTAACATCCCCAGGTTCATCATCTCCCACATGACCTCAGATCATGTTCATGTCCCCACTAGGCACTTGCCTTATGGGATGATTATCTCCTACCTTCTGAGGCAGCTTGATTTCGATTTATCCTCTCTGAGACCCACAGAACCCTCTGTGAACTTAAACAGCACTCTCCTGAAGAGGATGCAAGCTGGGATGCGTCATCCTGCTCCCCAGCAGCCGCCTATTCCTCCTTCTTCTCATGTTCCAGGGTCTTCTTCTGCTCCGGGATCATCTATTCCCTCTGATCTCCAGTCCTTCATTTCTTCTGAGTTACGAGCTCAGTTTCAGGAGCATCATACCCAGATTTCTGCTGAGATCCAGCAGCATCACACCCAGATTTCTGCGGAGATTGCGGCACATCGTGAGGAGATGACCGCTCGCTACCATGGTCTTCGCACTGACATGGGCTACTTTGCTGATTCCATGCGTTACATGGATTCACAATTTGGCGCACTCTATGTGAAGTATGATATGCGAGCCCCGGATCCCACGGCGTATGCCCGACCGCTTCCTTCCTCCGGCCCTCCATTTCCGGCCAGGCCTCCTACAGCTCCGCCAGCACCTCAGCCTGCTGTTGCTGCT
The DNA here is from genome assembly GCA_038442645.1 of Agave tequilana. Taxonomy (NCBI): domain Eukaryota; kingdom Viridiplantae; phylum Streptophyta; class Magnoliopsida; order Asparagales; family Asparagaceae; genus Agave; species Agave tequilana. The sequence goes on along the minus strand of JAVJIF010014172.1, from coordinate 65,024 downwards.
ATTGATCCTGAGAAGGGGGATGATGATGATGAGGATGATGAGGATGATGATGTTATGGCTGAGAAGGGTGCAGAGGTTGCTGCGGGCGATGAGGACGACTCATCTGAGGAGTATGATTCTGACGATGAGGAGTGATTTCCCCTTTGTTGATGATGTCAAAAAGGGGAGAGATATTTATGAGACTCTTTGGGCTATAGTACTTTATTCTGTACCTTGATATTTTGGGTTGTAGTAGTATTTTATTTATTATGGACATGTATTTGGACATGTGTTGGTATGCTTATGTATTTTTATTCTTGTTGGACATGTGTTATTATTTGTGTTTTTATGTCCATTTTATTTTGTTGGCATGTGACTCATTTTTATTTCCTATATGCCTTCATTTATGCATAAGTATGTCTTTTTAATACTCTTTTATATATGCATGTGTTGAGGGGGAGCTTCACTTGAAGTCTCCACCCAAAATATTTGTGATAACTATATATATTTTGTCATCATCAAAAAGGGGGAGATTGTTGGCCCAAAGGCCATTAGCCCGACATTTTGATGATAACAAACCATATTTAGTTATGTTTTTAATAATTTTGTTTACATAAGTTTCAGGAAAATACAATAGTTGATTTGACGGCTCCAACTCAATACTTACGCTTTTGGACGCCACAAAGGATTTGGATCCCCGAGCCTAGCACAATAGAAGCGCTCCCGGATCAAGCAAAAAGAAGAACACAAGATTTGTAATTTCCTTTTAGTTTTTATTTTTAGATGATTTTGTCAAAACCTAGATGATAGAGGTAGAATATTTGGGATTGTCACGCACACACACTTAGTATTGCTTCATGACTTCAAAATAATTTTTAGAACAAAATTTTCTAACTTTCTTTTGAAAATACCATGTTTTGGAAAAATCTGTTTTTAGAAAAACCATGTTTCATTTTTCCAAAAAGGATTTTCATCAATTAAGGTTCAAACATTTCTTTGCTGTTGATATATGATCATACACTGTTTTGTAAATCCTAGAACCTCATTTTATGAGTCCTTAAACAAAATGTTTTCGACCAAAAATTTCCTTTCCTTTGGCAGACTCTGGAAACTGTTATGACAGAGTCCGGTCGACCGGCCCAGTCGACCGACGTGCACGCTGTGCATGTGTGCACGTCGGCCGACCGGACGGCCGACCGAGCAATCTGAGTTGCTCTCTGTTTTTCTTCGGCCGACCGCAACGGTCGACCGACAGAGAGAGTTGCTCTCTGGATTTGGTCACGGTCGGCCGCCCAGTCGACCGACCTCCCCAACGGTCGGATTTTTGACCGTTGGCGGTTGACCGGCCCGGTCGACCGTTAGCTGTCAGGTTCTGACAGACTCCAACAGCTCTATTTTTCTGGTCAGATTTTGTTGGGATTCACCCCAACGACTCTATTGAGCTGTGTAGGCTGTTTTCCATCCCCTATAAGTAGTGGGACTATTTTACAAACAAGACAAGAGTTAAATACACAAGATTTACAAGTTAAATTCAAGTTTTTCAAAAGCCTAGCATTTTAGAAAAGATTTTCATCAAAGCCAAAATTCCCAACACTTTCTTGAAGCATACCTCTCTACTTCTCTCTAGTCTTTTGCACTACACAATCCTAAGTATCATCTCTTTCACATTGGTTATAGGATTGTGCAAAGTAAGCCTTTTTGTGATCAAGTGTGATCAACTTTATTCATTGAGCGAAGTTGTAGAGGCATCGGCCTCAAGCGAGCGGGTGTGCTCCAAGTGGTGTTGCGGCATCACGAGAGATAGGACAAGTGTGTCCTTGTATTGACGATCCAGTGGGATCACCAATAGTGAAAATCCTTCAAGTGTGAAGGCGGGGACGTAGAGCGTGGCTCGAACTTCGAAAAAATTCCTTGTGTTTGCGTTTGATCAAATTTCTCTAAACTCTATCTCTCTTTTACTTGCTCATTTAAATTGTTTATTTACTTGCTAGTAGTTTAATTGTGTTCATAGTTTTTAATAGTTTTAAATTCGCATAATTGTCATTTTATATAGCCATCACCTATTCACCCCCCTCTAGGTGATTTCATAATCATCAACCCAACTTTTCAAATTACCACCACAATTCTTCCAACCATCCGCCCAATTTTTCAAATTATTAACAAAACTTTCCCAACCATGCTCCACAATCTTCCTTCCAGAATCCTCAACTTGAAAGGAGAATGACTGATTTTGAGAGAAACATGAAAAGGTACATGAAGAACCAAGATTCCCTCATGCAAACAATACAGAGGCTAGAGGTTCAAATGAGCCAATTAATTAGCCAATTCACAGAATGAGAGACAAAAGGATACCTTACCCAGTCAGCCAGTAATGAATCCTAGAAATTCTCAACAAGCTCATTTGACTGAGGATTAATCACTGAATCAATTTAATGTTGTTCATACATTGAGGTCAGAAAAGAAAGTTGATAATCAAGTGTCAACATCATCAAATTTCATTCAGCATAACCACACACAAGCATCTACCTCATCTAGTCCCAATCCTTCCAAATCTGATGAATCTGAAACGGATAAGTCAACCAGTCAGGTGCACAAGCCTATAGTACCATTTCCTAATAGCTAAGAAACAATAAGCAGAATCCATACATGGGTAAGATAATTGATATCTTCAATCAAGGGAAGATAAATGTGCCACTTCTTAATACCATCCAACAAGTCCCATCCTATGCAAAATTTCTTAAGGACATACGCACCAAGAAGAGAAAGACTAATGTTCCCAAGAAAATTTTCTTAGCCACTAATATTATTGAGCTACTGTCAGGTCTGATCCCTGTCAAGTACAAGGACCTGGGTTGTCCTACCATTGCATGCACTATAAGACAAGCCGAGATTAGTCGTGCACATCTTGACTTGGAGGCAAGTATCAACTTGCTTCCCTTCTTAGTTTATCAACAACTCAGGTTGGACGATCTTAGTCCAACTCAAGTCACTATCCAACTGGCTGACCGTTCAATGAAAGTTCCAAAGAGAGAAATTAATGACGTCCTTCTCCGAGTCAGGGAGTTTATCTACCCCGTTGATTTCATAGTTCTTGAGACACAACCTGTGTCCAATCTTAGGACTCAAACTCTTGTTATCCTAGGGTGCCCATTCCTTGCTACTACCAACGCTATTATCAATTGTAGGAATGGGTCTATGAGGTTAACCTTTGGGGACATGAATAGAGAAGTCAATTTCTTCAACCTCGGAAAGCAACCCCATGATGTTGAGGATCAGACATTTGAAGTCAACCTCATTGAGAACTTGACAAGTAAATATAGAGAAGAATTGGACCTAGAAACTGATTATGACTTCGAGTTAGAATCTGATGACTTTAACCTTGATCAGGTTGTCGACTCTGCTGTGAATTGGGCCTCAAACCCTATTTCACCAAATGTGGAGCCAATAAATTTGACTCCCCCTTCCATCCTTCCCCTTCCTTAAAATTGAAAGCCTTACCTGCGCATCTCAAGTACATCTATCTAGGCGAACAAGAGACTTTCCTGTCATAATTGCCTCCCATTTAAATGACAAGCAAGAAGAGAATCTTAAAGCAATTCTTAGAAAATATAGGGAAGCCATTGGATGGACTATGACTGACATAAAGGGATTGAGTCCAGCCATAGTTCAACATCACATTCATCTCAATGAAGAAGCGACACCGAAAAGAGACCCGCGGCGTAGGTTAAACCCTATAATGCAAAAGGCTGCTCATATTGAAATTATAAAATTTTTAGACAATGGGATAATCTATCCCATTTCTGATAGCTAATGGGTCAGTCTTGTCCACACAATTCCAAAGAAATCTAGTTTCACCGTAGTGAAAAATGAGAACCAAGAGTTGGTCCAAACTCGACTTCCCATGAAAATTCGAGTTTGTGTTGACTATAGGAGCTCAATGCAGCAACTCATAAGAATGATTTCCTGCTTCCTTTTATTGATCAAATGCTTGAACATTTGAGTGGCGATGAGTATTATTGTTTCTGGATGGTTACTTGGGGTATAATCAGATTCCTATTGCTCTTGAGGACCAAGAAAAGACTGCTTTCACATGTCCATTTGTGACATTTGCTTAACGTCGAATGCCTTTCGTCTTGTGCAATATCCAGCATATTTCAACATTACATGTTGAGTCTTTTCTCTGATATGGTAGAACGATTCTTAGAAACCTTCATGGATGATTTCTCCATCTATAGAGATTCATTCACTCAATGTCTTCATCATTTAGAACTTGTCCTCCAACGTTGTCCTGAGAAAAATCTGACACTGAACTGAGAGAAATGCCACTTCATGGTAAGACATGGAATTGTCTTGGGTCATGAAATCTTTAAGAAAGGAATTAAAGTGGATATAGAGCCAAGATTGAGGTATTGCTAAGCTTCTCATGCCCAAATACGTGAAGGATATTTGATCCTTCTTAGGACCGAAGATATATCAAGGACTTTAGTAAGGTTGCTAGACCCTTGACTAATCTTTTTGCTAAGGATGTGTCCTTCACTTTTGATGAAGAATGTATAAATTCCTTGGAGAAGCTTAAAAAGAGCTTATTTCTGCACCAATCATATCTGCACTGGATTAGTCTAAGTCGTTCGAAATCATGTGTCATACTTTTGATTTTGCCATTGACGCTATCCTAGGGTAGCGCATTGATAACAAACAACACGTGATTTACTATTCTAGTAGGACTCTTAACGATGCTCAAATGAACTACATTACAACTGAGAAGGAATTATTGGCAGTAGTGTTTGCTTTAGAGAAATTTTGTCCCTATTTACTCGGGTCCAAAATCATAATTTTTACCGATCATTCTGCGCTAAGGTACCTCATGATGAAGAAGGATGCCAAAGCCTGACTCATTCGTTAGATCCTCCTTCAAGAATTTGATCTCGAGATTCGAGATAATAAAGGCATAGAAAATGTCGTTGTTGACCATCTCTCGCATATTCCAGACTCTCCATGCAACGAATTACCATAAAGGATGACTTTCTTGATGAAAAGCTCTTAGCTGTCTTTAGGGAACCTTGATTTGCTGATATATTGAATTACTTAGTCACAAACCAAACTTCATCTCATTGGTCTAAAAACGATACATATCGGTTCTTATCTCAAGTCGGGTATTTCTTTTGGAAGGAGTCGTATCTTTTTAAGTACTGTTCTGACCAAATCATTAGGAGATGCATTCCCGATGAAGAAATTAAGAGTGTTTTATCCTTCTGTCACGAACTTGCATGTGGTGGACACTTTGGTCCCCGCAAGACTGCTGAAAAAGTGCTGCAAAGTGGGTTATTGGCCTACTTTGTTCAAAGATGCTTATGAATTTTACAAGACGTGCCCTGGATGCCAAATGGTAAGAAGGATCTTGAAACGAGATATGATGGCCCTAAACCCAATTCTAGAATAGAACTCTTTGATGTTTGGGGCATCGACTTTATAGGTCCATTTCCTAATTCATTTGAAAAGCAATACATATTAGTTGGTGTGGACTATGTGTCCATATGGGTAGAATCCATTCTAAGTAAAACTAATGATAACAAAGTTGTCATAAAGTTTTTAAAAGAGAACATTTTCTCATGCTTCGGAACCCTTGTGTTATCATCAGTGATAATGGTACTCACTTTTGCAATAACTTCTTTGAAGCTCTTATGTGAAAGTATGTCATAACTCACAAGTTGTCTAAATCTTATTATCCTCAAACTAGTGGGCAGGTTGAGGTCTCAAATAGACAAATTAAGTTTATTTTAGGGAAGACTGTGAACCAAAATTAGAAAGATTGGTCCACCAAACTTGTAGATGCCTTATGGGCCTACAGGACCGCTTTTAAGACGATTCTAGAAATGTCTCCTTATAGGTTGATCTTTGGGAAGGCTTGCCACCTACCCTTTGAGTTAGAGCATCGGGCCTTATGGGCAATCAAGCAGCTAAATTTTCATTTGAATAAGACCAGTGACCTTCAGAAATTACAAATTTCTGAATTAGAGAAGTTGAGAAATGAGGCCTATCAAAATGCTAAGATCACAAAAGATAGAGTTAAGATTTTTCATGATAAACGTATCATAAAGAAAATATTTGTCCCTGGACAAAAAGTCTTGCTCTATAATTCTAAGCTTCATCTTTTTCTAGGAAAGCTAATATCAAGATTGACTGGGCCATCCATTGTAAAATTCGTGTTTCTACACAGGACTGTGAGATCAGTGACACCAAGAATGGAAATGACTTTGAGGTAAATGGTCAACGCCTTAAACCTTTTTTGGAATCGGTGCCGGTAAATGAAATGGCTATGGGTTTTTCGACCCAGTGTATCAGTAACTTTAACTCTTTTACATTCCATTTCAGCATATATACATTTCCTTCATACATTGGAGACAATGCATGAGATAGGTGTGAGGGAGGGTTCTAACATGATTAACATTGTTTAAAACATAAAAAATTGGTTAAAAATTAAAAAAAACTTTTTGAAAAAAAAGAATAGTATTTTGATGTATTTGTTTTCTAAGAAATTAAGTCAATTTTAAAGAATAGGAGAATCATTATTAGGATTTCTTATACTTGGTCAAAATAAGATGACTTGTTTGATTTCTAGGGTTAGGAGGAAAATTTTGAAAAAGTAAAAGTAATTTAGTCTTGATCTTTACCTTGATGAAATATGCATACTTTATATACTTACATACTCAGGGTTCAAAAATAAAAATTCTTATGCCTTATTAAAAAAAAGAAAAAGAAAAAGAATATATACAGATATATATAATCTATCAAAAATCTTCTGATTAAGCTGGGTATTTATGCCTCATAAAGCATAAGTATTCACATCTAAAAGCGGTTCATATAATAAAATCCTTAGTTTTGTGGCCTTGTTTGCTCGAGTCCTTAAGTCCTTAGGGTGTTTTCTCACCTGGTGCCCTAAGACTGTTTGGTTTGGGAGTCACCGATTGAAGACTCGTTACATGGGTAGATTAGATGCCTAATAGAACTAAGGAATAATATCACCAAAATTTTAAAAAATAAAAGAAAAAATAAAGCATAAGAGTTAGAGTTAAAGAACCCCGAGTCAAATTTTCACTGTCAAAAAGGTGCGTATAACTTAGGGTAAAATAATAGACTAGATGAGAAATACAGTTTGACTTCTTATCTGATTGATGAGAAGTTTTTGAATAAAGACTAAGTTTAAGAATGAAAAGTTTAATTTCCCTATAACTTATAGATTACTTAATTCTTACAGTAATACTTCAAATATTTTTCTCTTTCAAAATGTGTTTTCAAAATACTAACACTATGTTTTTCTTTCTTTATGAATTTTGTGGTGTAATCCACTGAAAACCCTCACGAAACAAAATTTGTCCTCTAGGGGGAGCCTAGAGATTTAACGGCTTATTACACATGCTCAGTGTAATCGCGTGACTTGCGAAAGTGGTCTAATAATTTTTGGTTTAGTTTTGTTGTTTTGCTCATGGACAAGCAAAAGATAGGTGTGGGGGTGTGATCACACATGTGTGTTGCATGTTTTCATATCATATGTGTCACACTTTTGCATTTTTATTTAAATAAAACTCTACTATTAATGTATTTTCATGTTTAATGGCGTTTAGGGTAATTAAGGAAGAAAAAAGAGAGATAAACAGATTTATCTAATTAAATCTAAAAGTTCAAAAGAAAGAGGATCAATTCAAATCTAGAGGTTCTAAAGGCCATCTTATCTGAAGACCGGATATATCAAATGAGATAATATCACTCAAATTTAAAAGAAAAATGGATTGGAAGAAGACTCTATCAGTTTCACTGAGTATAAAGAGATAGATCGTCAAATCTAAAGCTGAAATTCAAAATCTAAAGGGATAAATGGATAGAGAGAAGATCAATGGATGAGATGAAATAATTTAGGTTTGAATTCAGAGTGGATACATTTTAGTATTTGAATCATAACTTTCGCTACCGAAACTCAAATATGATGTTTCAAGATGATCCAGAAAGAAGACGTAAAGGGCTACAATTCTTACGTTGATCACTATTTTTAATTCGATCATCTGATAAGTTATATTCAGCAATCAACACGTCATCAAGTTGCAGGTCAAAATTGAATATCCACATCAAATCAAGTTTGGAGATAAAGGGAGGATTCAAATTCAGAAATAGCCAACTTCCCCTATCTTTTGACTCATCTTCTTATCCATTTCTATCCTTTAAATACCCCAAACATTAGAGGCAGAGATAGATTCTTAAGCTAGTTTTTCATTCTTTTAATGCAGGTTTTTATTTTCATTTATAAAATATTTATTTCTTTGTAAGAATAGATTAGACTAAGATTCATGTAAGTAAGAGAGAGAGATTTATGCTAAGAGTGACACCAATGTAACCTCCTCCTTTCTTTCATCGTTTCTACAAGCAATAAAAAGGTAACTTTTCTTATGTTCTTCTCTATTTTTGTTTTCTTCTTCTTCTTTCTATTCTTCCTCTTTCAGTGTTGACGATAGTCCAAGTGAGTCAAATAGCATCGATATTACCTTGCCTTACCGAGTGTCATCGATAGCTCATAACGATGGATTCTTTCCTATGTTTGTATCATTTCATACTTGCTCGAAGAAGCCTTGATGATGTAATGTGAATTGGGACTGAGTTAATCTTATGAGTTATGTGCTGATTGCCCGCAGATTAAGGTAAACATGTAAGGATTTCAGGTAAGTCATCAAACGGAAAAAAATAAGTATTTCTTTTAGATTTTCTTTCTTTGCTTTTAATCTTTAGTTTAGATCATCTATATCACCAAATCTCTACTATTTTTCACTTTCTTTGTACAAAATCACCATCTTCATTTATCTACCACTTTCACAATTTAACATAACTTATTTTCTTTTTCTTTTCAAGAATTAAAAGAAGAACTTTAACCATTTTTTGTAACTTAAAACAGAACCGGCAAAAAGCTTCCGTCATTAGTCCCTCCTTGAGGATCACGACCCGTATAGCCACTTGCTATTGTGGTAGTATTGAGTACCTTTCATTACTATTATAAAGTTCTAAAATTCTGTATTTTTCTATGTGTAGGTCTAACCTCAATCACTAACTTACAGTACTATCACCGTTCGACGTGGTTACTGCTCGTGGCACGGCTAAACGCATACGACAAAGCGTCATGTGAACGCTATTCTACCGCGTGTAACGAAGCCGCTCTCATGTGTAACTATGCTCGAACGGAGTTAGTGAAAAATCACTGAGCACTAGATCAGCCTACCAGGCATAGCTAAAAGACTTGGCGGTCTAAACACACTCTTCTTTTGAGGAAGTGGGTGAGAGCCCAAAGGCTAACAGGCCCAAAAGTAGAGTATGTACCTGCAGAGGTGTTAATACCAAACAAATACATATAATAGGTGATAACTAATCTATCAGTAAAGTGGTGAAAGCTGGAGGCTGAGTAAGTCAGGAATAAGGTCAGCGAGCAGACAGGTAAACAATCAAGCGAAGTTAGACAAGCTGGAGCGAGACTAGCATACAGCGCTAGAGGTTATCACGCTCTGCATAGTTACCACTTGTGACGATGCCATGGTAAAGTATAGTTATCATTCACAGCGTAACTACACTCAATGCGGAGCTAGCTGGAAAGCATTGTGCGCTAGATTAGCCACTAGGCGGGGCATGAGAGCCCGGAGACTACAAGCAACCTGAAAGTTGGGTATAGAAAGCCCGGAGGCTGGGTATATTACCCGCAAGAGATGCTAGTACCACACGAGTACAAACATAAACGTGATAATAACTAGACTACCATGGAGTAATGAAGCCTGGAGGCTGAATGGAGAGCTTGGAGGCTAAAAGACCACGAAGGGTCGGCCTTGCATGTTATATAAGAAGTATTAAAACATAACACAGGCATGGTATATGTACAGAAAATAAATTATCCTAGTACAACCATTTGTCACAGGCATAATACATGTACAATCCTGGGCATTCAGCCATATACAAATACAAGGGTAAGCCCAATACAAAATACAGATACAAACTTAAATACATGACAAAATATGAGTCGACCCAATGAAGCGAGGAAATCCAAAACGAGGCGAGGAGACTCGCCTAAATCTTCAAAAAACTACGAAGTCCCAGAGTCTCAAAATATGCGCAGCCACCAATATTTATATTTAAAATATATAGATGTATATTTAGTGAGATAATAAGAGAGAGAAAAGAGTGAAAGAGCTAGAGAGAGAAAGAGCTAGAGAGAAAGAGAGAGGTAGCATGAAAAGAAGATCTAGAGGGAGAAGAGAGAGCTAGAGAGAAAAATCTTGAGAGAAAGAGAGAGCTAGAGAGTGAAAGAGCTAGAGAGATAGAGAAAGAAAGCCAATAAGAGAAAGAGATCTAGAGAGAAAGAGAGAGCTAGAGAGCATCTAGAGAGAGAAAGAGAGAGCTAGAGAGAAAGAGAATAGGAGAGAGAGGAACGGAGAGAGACAGAGAGTGAGAGAAAGACATGAGAGAGAGAGAGAATAGGGGGAGAGAGAAACATGAGAGAGAGAGAGAGAGGAGAAACGGAGAGAGAGTAGGAAGAGAGGGCCGATGTCCCCTGATTGGGCTTAAACCTGCACACAAAATAAAGAATTTCAGATTTACGAATAAAGATGTGCAAGTGCTCAATTCTTACCGCTATAGCAAGTGGCTATGCGGGTCGTGATCCACAAGGAGGGTTTGCGATGGAAGCGTTCAAGGTTTTGTTGAAATCTTTGTGAAGAAAACGAAAGTTTTTCTTTGTTTAAAGAAATGAAAATGGAAAAAAAAGTTATAAGTTAAAGTTAAAAAGAAAGCGATAGATGGAGAAGGTGGAGAAAATCAGAAAATGACTATGTACAAATAAATTGAAAAAGAAAGATTTGGAAGATGTGGTGTTGGTGATTTAATCTACAGAAATAAAAGAAAACAAAGAAAAATAATTACTTACCTTCTTTTTACCAAAAGCTTACCTTGAATCTTTGGCGACGATGTTACCTTGAAGTGGAGGCAATCAACGCATAGCCCATAAGAGTTGAGTAATGTCTCTTCCACATTACATCATCAAGACAACTTCAAGCATGAAATGATACAGAGAGACTCACATCCATCGTCATGAGCTATCGGTGGCACTCGCAAAGGCAAGGCTCTTTCGATGCTTTTAGACTCACGTGGAAGACAATTGTACCAAAAGAAGAGTGAAGTAGAAAAGAAGAAGAAGAAGAAAACTAAAACAAAGTACATACAAAGAGAGAATACAGATTTGATTTCATAACGATAAAAGAAAAGAAAGAAACCTTACACCGGTGTCACTCTCAGCTCAAGCTTCATTCTTGTTCTTCTATGAAAGTCTGATCTCCTCTGAATTACATAAATGAAAGCTAAAAATTACGTGAAAAGAAAAAAAAAACCTACACTAAAAAAATGGAAAACTAGACTAAATCCTATCTCTGCCTGGTCCTGGTTTTTGCTCAACTAAAACCAGTATTTATAGGGAAAAACCTAAAGGAGAAGATCCCAGGAAGATTGGGGGATCTCCTGGTCTGATGTATTTCCAGTATCTTCTTCTGATTTTCTTGTTTTTGTTTCAAAAGTTGACAAAACAGCCTTTGATTGTGCTTGATTCAGGGAGGATTCTTCTCAACCTCCTTATATGTCAAGATTTTGCCCTGATTTCTTCATCTTGATTCAGGGAGGATTCTTCTCAACTTCCTTATATGCCCGAATTTTGCCCTGAATTCTTCATCTTGATTCAGGGAGGATTCTTCTCAACTTCCTTATATGCCAAGATTTTGCCCTGATTTCTTCATTTCAAATTTATTCTGAATTAATCAGAATTTGGTGGGCTTTTGGGCTTGTTTCTCTTCATCTCCTTAAGGAATGGGCCTGCAAATAAATTAAACATTTAATTAAGACAATGCAGATTTTATTCTATAATAAGTATGGAAATATGATAATAAATGTGCAACATTAGTGACCAATCACACCCCCATACCTATCTTTTGCTCGTCCTCGAGCAAAACAACTAAACTATACTAAGGATTATTAGACCACTTTCGCAGGTCACGCGATTGCACTGAGCATGTGCAACAAGCCGTTAAACCTCTAGGTTTCCCCTAGAGGACGAGTTTTATCTCGTGAGGGTTTTCAGTGGATTTCACCCGCAAAATCCATAAAGAAAGAGAAACAAAGAGTTAGTATTTTCGAAAAGCATTTGAAAGAGAAAAATATTTGAAATATAATTGTAAGATTTAAGCAATCTATAAGTTATAGGAAAACTGAATTTTTCATTTATAAACTTAGTCTCTATTCAAAAATTTGTTATCAATCAAAGTAAGGAGTCAAATAGTACTTCTCATCTGGTCTATTACTTTACCCTAAGTCATATGCACTTTGTGATTGTGAAAATTTTGACTAAGGGTTCTTTAACTCTAACTCTTATGCCTCATTTATTATTATATATATATATATATATTTTGGTATTATTCCTTAGTTCTATTAGGCTTTCTAATCTGCCCATGTAACGAGCCTTTAATCGATGACTCCCAAACCAAACGGTCCTAGGGCACTGGGCGAGAAAACACCCCAAGGACTTAAGGACTCGAGCAAATAAGGCCATAAAACTAAGAATTTTATTATTTGAACCCCTTTTAGGCGTGAATACTTATGCTTTATTAGGCACAAATACCCATCTTAATTAGAGGATTTTTTATTTTTTCTTTTCTTAAACTTATCTAATCATCTTTCGCATAAATACCAAGGCTTACTTAGGCAAAAGCACCTAGCTAATCAATAATTAGATTTGTTCATTTTTCATAGATATATATATATATATTTTTATAAGGCATAAGAATCTTTATTTTTGAACCCTAAGTGTGTAAGTGTATGAAGTATGCATATTTCATTAAGGTAAAGATCAAGACTAAATTACTTTTACAAATTATCTTCCTAACCCTAAAAATCAAACAAATAATCTTATTTTGGTCAAGTATAAGAAATCCTAATTTGGATTTTTCTATTCCTTAAAATTAACTTAATTTCTTACAAAAAATATGTCAAAATATTGTTTCTATTTTCAAAAAGTTTTTAAAAGTAAAGAAAATGTTAAATTTTTTCTTTTTCTTTTTTAATAAAAAAAATAAGTTATGTTAGACCCTCCCCCACACCTATCTCATGCATTGTCCTCAATGTATGAATTAATGCATAGATGCATGAAAAAAAAGAAAGGGAAGGAAAATGTTACCTTAAGGTGGTGGTTCCGGTGGTGGTCTGATTGGTCCACGAAATGCGGCCCAATCGACTTTTCGTGGGGTTCGGTGGAACCCACCAGAAATCTCTCTAATATAACCCATTAAAATGATGTATCCATGAAGGATTTTTATTAAATATTTGACCCCATCTAATTTTCAAATTCCATAATTAATTTCGGAGTCAAGTTTGTCAACCGCCTTGTCCCAGAATGGAGTATGAAAAGATAGAATGATTGACTCGGACTCAGGAAGTATAGGAACTAATACCGACTCAGGAATGTGACTTAAGTCAAGTAAAGGCTCAGTAGTCGAGATTGGTTCAAGAAGCGGGTCCAAGTCAAGAAGTTGAAACTCAAGTCCACATTTATTTTCCAACAATGGAATGTGACTTAATATTGGTGATTCAAGTTCAAGAATGATAGGCGTGGGAATCAAAACTGACTCTAAAATGTTACTCAAGTCCGGTAACAAAACAGGAGTCAATATTGATTCGAAAATTTGAACTGGATCACAGATTTGAGAATCTAGGTCACATTTCTCATTGAGTTCAATGTCATAAAAATGAGAACTTGCCAATTTGTCAATAGGATTTTCAAAAGTATAAAATTAGTCAAGTTCAATATGATCATGAAAATGGGTGATTCAATTTCATGATGAATAGGCATAGGATCCAATGTTGCCTCTGGGAAAAGATTGAAATCAGGTGAAGACCGGAGTCATTATTGAATCAGGAAGTAAAATTGAATCACTAAGTTGAGGTTCATGATCATATTCATTTTCAAGTTCGATTTCAGGAAAGGGATAACTTGCCAAACTGTCAATATCATTTTCAAAATTTGGAGTTTGGGCAAGTTCAAATGATTGTTCTAAAATGGAACCTTGATTTTCAAAACAACCTGACTCTTCGGCTCTAACAGAATAGTTAGTGACATAAGAACTGGTCAAACGGTGAGAACGTAGAGATTGGACCATCATATCTATGTCACGATTACGAGCGTTTTGAGCCTGCGTCATGGCTTCAAGCATCTCTTCATAATTGATAGGTTCATTGTTTTGATGAAAAGATGAAGTATTGTCTTGGAATTGGTGGTGAAATTGTGAGTCCATCAGATTTTGGGATTTTTGTTTGGACTCACGCATACTCATTTCCAAAATTGATGGTCTTCTATTTTGGACTGGTGGAACTGAGTATGAATCTTGAAAATATTATGGACAAGGTGGAGAAGGAGGACAAGTTGATTGAAAGTTGGACTCGGGGGAGGTGAATCCCCATTGACTCTGTGAAGAGCTGAAATTATCATGAAAATTATGGTTATAAGACTGGGGGCATAGGTTATATTGATTCGGATAAGACCAATCCGGCACACTAGGTTGGTTAAAGTTATGATATGCCGGGTTGGTAATATCTGAAAATGAAGTCAGTGTGTAATATGAATTACTATTAAAATTGGAAAGATTGTTATTATAAGCCATATCACACAATAGAATACAAACAAAAAGAAAGGAAAACAAACAAATAAGCAAACAAAAAAGAAAAAAATTCTAATCTAAGTTAGGGTAGACCTATGACCTAGACGACTCCTAACTGGTTAGACTGTCCACGGGAGGTATTATGCAGACTTTGACCACAAGCTAATCAGCCAGGTCAGGGCAAGATTGGTGGGAGGTTTTCCGTCAAAGACGTTCCTTAATTAAATAACCACCAACCTTCGGGCTTTCGGCCCTTAATCCCCTTCCTAGACACTGATTTGGCAGGAGTTAAATTCCAACACCTTTCCCCCTTAGGATAATCTCCTAATTGAGTCCGAGATGTCCCTAGGGCCAACGTCTACTTCATTTTTAGTTAGGCTCGGGTTAGTGACTGCTTGGAATCTGATTTTTGGGCCAAGGAAGGGTGATTAAATCCCCACTTATCTTGTTATGGGTTGGTGCCTATAAGATTAGCTTGTGCAAGTGTACAAGATATGTAAATAAGATTCACTCAAAGCGATGTAAATCAACCAAGAGATGAGTCCTACTCTACATGCAATGTGAACGTACCTTACTCCAGCACTCTTCAACAGTAAAGAAAATGAATTGAAAAGACACATGCCTAAAATGCAAACGTCGAATCAATTTTTTTAACTTTTTCAACAAATATTTTACTGTTGATTTATTAGCAGGCTTTTGGTGATGTCATATAAGAAATAAAGTTTGCAGAAAACTATATTTTTGCAAAACAAGCAGCCCTGCAAAAAAGACATTTAGTAGTGAACTCTTTCTTGCCGCGGAAACGTGGCTAAAGCCGAGCAAACACGGCAATTCAGAGGGTACTTGGTCTCTGTTTTTCTAGAACAGAGGCCCAAGACCACTTATATGTTTCTGCAATCCTTTTTTTTCTGCTTTGCTTGCCCTATAACCTGCAACAGAGAAAAAAATTCGTTTTAGTTCTAAAATTTCAATATAAATCAGATTTCAATAAAAACCATTACCCTCCCCGGCAACGGCGCCAAAAATTTAATTGGGCTTAAACCTGTACACAAAATAAAAAATTTCAGATTTACGAATAAGATGTGCAAGTGCTCAATTCTTACCGCTATAGAAAGTGGCAATGCGGGTCGTGATCCACAAGGAGGGTTTGCGATGGAAGCGTTCAAGGTTTTTGTTGAAATCTTTGTGAAGAAAACGAAAGTACTTCTTTGTTTAAAGAAATGAAAATGAAAAAAAAAAGTTATAAGTTAAAGTTAAAAAGAAAGCGATAGATGGAGAAGGTGGAGAAAATCAGAAAACGACTATGTACAAATAAATTGGAAAAGAAAGATTTGGAAGATGTGGTGTTGGTGATTTAATCTACAGAAATAAAAGAAAAGAAAGAAAAATAATTACTTACCTTCTTTTTACCAAAAACTTACCTTGAATCTTTGGCGACGATGTTACCTTGAAGTGGAGGCAATCAACGCATAGCCCATAAGAGTTGAGTATTTTCTCTTCCACATTACATCATCAAGACAACTTCAAGCATGAAATGATACAGAGAGACTCACATCCATCGTCATGTGCTATCGGTGGTACTCGCAAAGGCAAGGCTCTTTCGATGCTTTTAGACTCACTTGGAAGACAATTGTACCAAAAGAAGAGTGAAGTAGAAAAGAAGAAGAAGAAGAAAACTAAAACGAAGTACATACAAAGAGACAATACATATTTGATTTCATAACGATAAAAGAAAAGAAAGAAACCTTACACCGGTGTCACTCTCAGCTCAAGCTTCATTCTTGTTCTTCTATGAAAGTCTGATCTCCTCTGAATTACATAAATGAAAGCTAAAAATTACATGAAAAGAAAAACAAAAACCTACACTAAAAAAATGGAAAACAAGACTAAATCCTATCTCTTCCTGGTCCTGGTTTTTGCTCAGCTAAAACCAGTATTTATAGGGAAAAACCTAAAGGAGAAGATCCCAGGATGATTGGGGGATCTCCTGGTCTGATGTATTTCCAGTATCTTCTTCTGATTTTCTTGTTTTTTTTCAAAAGTTGACGAAACAGCCTTTGATTGTGCTTGATTTAGGGAGAATTATTCTCAACCTCCTTATATGTCAAGATTTTGCCCTGATTTCTTTATCTTGATTCAGGGAGGATTCTTCTCAACTTCCTTATATGCCAGGATTTTGCCCTGATTTCTTCATCTTGATTCAGGGAGGATTCTTCTCAACTTCCTTATATGCCAAGATTTTGTCCTGATTTCTTCATTTCAAATTTATTCTGAATTAAGCAGAATTTGGTGGGCTTTTGGGCTTGTTTCTCTTCATCTCCTTAAGGAATGGGCCTGCAAATAAATTAAACATTTAATTAGGACAATGCAGATTTTATTCTATAATAAGTATGGAAATATGATAATAAATGTACAACATTAGTGACCAATCATCCCCTCCTCTGCTTACGCACTGAGCCCCGGGGGCTCGCGGCCTGGCTGTGGGCCAGGTGACGCGGGGGGGCGCCGCTGGCCACTGGTGGCCGGCGGTGGAGCTGGCCAACCGGAGGAGGAGAGGGGGTAAGGTTGTCTTGGGGTGGATTTCAAGAAGAAGAAAACGAAGATGGTGGTGGATTTTTGGGTGGAGATGTTGAAATTAGAGAGGGAAATGGTGAAATTGGAGGAGATAGGAAGAGGAGAAGTAGCAGGGGTTGTGGTGGTGAGTATGGGTGGTAATTTTGGTGGTTTTGTTGAAGAAGAAGAAGGTGGAGACGGTGTTGTTGGTAGTAGAGATGAGGGAGGTGGTGGGGGAATTGGAAATTAGAGGGAGAAGGAGAGGGGGTTGGATACAGGCCATCATCGGCCAAGGGGAGTTGTCGGAGGTGGTCAGCACCGGGCCCAGGGTGGTCGCCACCCAAGTGGAGAAGTGAGAGGGAGAGAGGAAGGAGAAGAAAAAGAAAAGAAAAAAGTAAAGAAAAGGAAGAGAAGGAAAAATGAAAGAGAGAAGTAAGTAAGGTGATGGGGGAGTTAATGAAGGGGTGGGGTCGGCAAGTGGGGTTGGGGGGAAAGAAAAAGAAAAAGAAAGAAAGAAAGAAAGAAATGAATGATTCCAAAAAAATAATAATATTTTAATAATATCAAAAAATATTGTCGGTTCCAAAAAATACTCAAAAATACCTAGAGGTAGAAAACATCACTCTTAAAACTAATATGAAATCGGTTTTCAGAAATAAAATCTCATTTTCAAATTAAAAATTCTGGAATCAACCGGCGATACTAGCCGATACCGAATTCGGCCGAGTTTTGCTAAAATCAAAAATTCTCCAAAAAAACATTAATGTAGAAAATATGATTCTAAGAAATAATGTGAAAGTGAATTTTAGAAATTTGACTCCATTTATAAATTAAAAATCTTAGAATCGATCAGTGATATTGATCGACATCGATTTTGAAGATTTTCAAATTTAATTCGGTAAAATTTCAAAAAATCATGAAAATTTTAGAATATTAGAAAATGATGTTCGAAACTAAAATCAGTCAAATCTAACTATCAGAAAGATCAAATTGAGCAATATACTAGGATTGGGTCCCCGGTTCAGACAAGAGCTTACTCTGAGTTCATGAATCCGGATCTAATGCAAAATGATCAAATTGAGCAATATACTTGGATTGGGTCCCTGGTTCAGACAAATGCTTACTCTGAGTTCTTGAATCCGGATCTAATGCAAAATGATCACATAAATATTTATAAACAAAAACAAATACGGAAAGTAAATCAAAAAATATGATCTAGAATTCGAATACATAACTAAATATATATTTCAGGAACGGGGTGTTACACAACGGGTCAATTTGGGTCAGGTTTGTGGATTTGACCACCTGATTCAAATCTGCTTCAGTAGTTAGCAAGAAGGTTGGGTTTAAAATCCCAAATGACCCTATAATACCTCTCTTTCTTCCCTTTTCACCCGACCTAGAGTTTCCCATCCCTCTCATTGACGGCAACGGCGAATGCGAAAGATCCTAACAGCGGCGGAGGAGGACGATCTAGCTGAAGGAGCTCTGAACAGAGGCGGTCGACGATAGTGAGGGCAAGAGTCAGCTCGATTATGGTTGTTGGAGGCAGTGGTGGAGAGTTGTAGCAGCACCACAGCTTGGATCAAAATATTATCATAGTTGTGGCGACTTTAATGAAGATTGAAGATCGTAGGGAAGGTGTCGGTGAAAATCTGATCGAGGAGATCTGAGGGAGATGGAAAGACGGTGGTGGAGCGGCAGTGTTGTTGCATCAGAGTTGATGGGGTGATTAGGTCCAATGGCGGAGCTTGTCATCGCCCGTCAGATCTGGGGGAAGGAGTAGAAGATCGGGGGGATTGGTGTGGTGGCGTGATGAGGGAGGAAGGAGAGGAGGGAGATTGTGGTGATGATGGAGAAGGCGATGACAATGGGTATCGTGGTAGTTAGTGAGGAAGAAGGTGGAGGGTGATACAGATGGTGGAGATGGATGGGGCTGATGTCAGTGGAGGTCATGGAGGGCATTGGATGACGGTGGAGAGGTTGCCGATGGAGGAGGAAGGAGTGGGGTGGGGGAAACCCTAGGGTTAGGGCTTTGATAGGGGATTGGGTAAGAAGACTGTTGGCCCAAGGGTATACTTCCTTATTTTTGTTTTGAAAATTACAAACCACATGAAGTCATATGGTACTAATAAAGTACTAGTGTTTTTAAGTTTTCAGGTATAAAGTGTTTGGAAGAAACTTATTCTTCCTCATAAGGAAGGTTGAGGTGATCAAGTTGATTCAAAGAAGAGATTCAAGTGTAAATGATCAAAACATGGATTTTAGAGAAGTCCCCCTTAATGAAGACTTGAAGCTTTTGTAATCTTCTTTATAAGACCTTAGTATGCTTAGTTTGATGTTGAATTGATCTTCAAAGATGATACACACAATTTTTTTTAAAAACAAGTTTTGTTTTCGGTTTTTTTGTTCTAACTCATTTTCAAAAGATAGATATTATTTCTAGTCCATATTTTTCATTAATTTTTAAAATCAGTCTTATACAAGTTTTCTTAAAACTCATATGTTGTCAGAACATCTTATATACCTATATAATTATTTAAAAAATGATTTTAACTTCAAAAATTCAGTTTACTTGTTTTTTGGGATTGGCCGATCGACGTCCAGTCGATCTCCAGATGTGCACAGTGTTTTGAGCACTAGCTTGGTCGACTGAGTGGTTGACCGAATCTGCACAAGGTCACTTGGCTCTTGTGAATGTAGATCTGCCGACCAATCGATTGATCGACTCACATGTCAGGACTTACTGGATTATTCGGCCCACCGCTCGGTCGATCGATCCTCTAGTTTGATGATTTGTGTTTTAGCCATCGGCCGACCGATCGGTCAACCGACTCTTTGTAAGGACTTACTGTTTGGATCGTCTGACCTCCCGGCCGGTCGATAGTTATAACGACTAGTTTTTGACCAGCTGCCGGTCGACGACCGCGTGGGTGCTACAGTAATGACTACAATTTTCAAAACTGGTAGATTTCTGACTTCTCTATACGACTATATTTTTCTTCTTTTAGGCTAATCACCTGAGATTAAGCCCTGATCTCTCTTCTAAATGTGTTTATCTATTGCCTATATATGGGTCATTTGAGAGAGACACATTACATGTTTTTACAAGTTTTTAAAGAGAAAAATTCAGTTTTTAAGATATTGCCTTCAAGAAAAAGTTTTAATTCTCAAGCTTTAAAATCAAAGTGCTTTCACTCTCAATCGTTCTATGAAGTTTTCAAATCTCAAAGATTACTCTCTTCACTGATTTTATGCTCACACACTTCTTTTGAGCTTCATTTATCCACCCAAAATCGTAGAAGTTGTAAAGAGAGAGTCTGTGACCTTTGTTGTTGCTAAGAGATTGTTGACCTCATTGGCTTTGTGCTACCTCTTGTGTAGGATTGAGTGTTGAAGTTGTGTACTCCGCGCTTTGTGTAGACCTTGTAATTATGCTACCGCTATGTTGATCCTAAGTGGATAGTTAAAAACCTTTTACTCCGTGAAGGCGGGAATGTAGAGTTTGGTGCTCAAAACTCGAAACAAATTTCTTGTGTTTGCGATTACTTTGTCTCTTGCTCATACTCTATTGCTATTTTTTGCACTTGTGTTTTCACTTTCATTACACTTGCTATTCATTTCTTGCATTATTTCTATTTGTCGGTTTTTACACTCTCAATCAAGAAGACAGTTAAGCATCTCAACTCATTGCCTAGAAAAATATAGAGGAGAAGTTCTATGGCCCTTCATTGGGAATCTAGTTTTACTTCTTGATTTGAGTTAACTATTTGCATCATCAATTTTAATTGTTGCATTCCCGCATTTGATTAGCATTACACTTATTCACCCCTCTAGCTGTACTTTCAAAGACGAACAACGTGTATTTTTAATTTTTTTTGAGAATTTTGCTAAAGTGTAATTTATTTTTTAAACCTGATTTTGAATTTGCTCTAAATCTAGGATTTCAGATCTAGAACCAGGTTTTTCTGATGGAAAGAAAAGTTGAAATGGATTGGAACCAGAAACTCTGATACTAAATTGATGTAAAACGGAAAGATCGCAATCACCTTCAAATTACAATTTGGGAACTAAAGTTTAAAAAGAAAAAATAGAAAGAGAAATTAGGTTTCAGAAAAGAATAGGAAAGATTTGGCTATCACACCCCTTACACCACGGGCGTCACACCCTTTACACCATAGGCTTCACACCCAAACTCAAGATCATACTCAAGATTTTTTTAATGGATTTTTTTCCATTTAATCATTGTTTGTCAAATAAAAAAAAATCTGACGCCTATTTATAGATTTTAAAAAAATTACTTTTAAAAAATAATTGATGTGATATTAAACACTCACATAAAAAAAATTCAAATAAACTAAGCAAAAAACTCTTAGCTTGACGTCCTCATCAGCAACACTGTCCGCTACCCGCAATAGCCGAGGGTTTGGATCAATGTATCATCCTCATGTCACTGCTTTTGGGTCTAATTTGCTATGTACCCGCAAAGACCGTTGGGTGCAGCATTCTTCAACTAAGGTATCATCCTCATGTCTTGTTAGCTTGTTTTATACTATCAACAGAGCTCATGTCCTGTTATCTGTTACATGTACCATATACTGTATTTATTCATGATACACTATATACTTTAAATATAATAAATATAACTCGGGGATTGAGGAGATTTGACGGTTGATTAGATCTTATCGGGTGGATATTCTAGATACATATTTATCCCACTGCAGGGTATGGTAGTGCTGGCTAATGATTATATATAGCTCCATGAGCTCCTGTTTCCTGTTTCCAGCTCCCCACATAGCGGAGGGCCCTGGTCTTAGCAACCAGGGGTCTGTTTGAGGCTGTGATCCCGAATATGCACGGGATACCCACCTGATAAGAGCTCCTTGACCATTGGGTTTCTAATTAACATAATAAAATAGTATAAACAATAGTAACGTCAGAAACGCTTGTTATTTGATCACTCTCTTATTTGGATAATGGTACCCATATGCCATATCTGGATGGGTTCGTCTAGAGTGCGGGCTCTAATATGAACTGACAGTGGTATGAGACACTAGAAGAAATTGATTAAAATACCAGTGGTACTGATTGTTATTATTGTATAAATCACATGACATGCTGGACACTTGTATATTATTGACCCTTTATACTTGTTACTATTCTTGATATTTTATCCACTATCATGTAATCGTATACCTCGTTACACTACTTCCTGATATTTGTTACGCTCCATGTGGTAACACACGATTCATGTATATGTATACTCAGCATTGCATATATTCTGCTTTATGTATACCTTGCAGACATCATTACTGTGTATTCACAACACATAGTATGGTATTGTTGCATACTTAATGGTGTAATTCTATTGCCTATAGTAACATAAGTTCCCACAGTGACTTATCTATTATTGGTGGTAGCATAGTCCGGACATATAAGCTGATATTAAGTATATAAAACTGGATAATACCGTAGAAATGACCCGATTAGAACATGTTGGGTATTGATGGTAATAAAATGTGACATTGTTATATTTCTACTGATTATTAATATTACTATTATATGGTATCACTGATACGTAAACATGTATTATATATTATTATCATGATTGTATTACTATAGTACATATTATCACCTCCTTCATTTTATCACTCACTAGGTCACTACTGGGTTTGCGTACCCAGGTTGGAGATTTAAGATTACGCAGCACCTGATTTTCTCAAGAAACTTCTTGAGATTATCACTCTTTCCTATTCATAGGTATATTTATTATTTGTTTCTATTTCCTCATTTATCCCAATTTTCATATTAATATTGGTTACTAACCCCTATTGTAGGTATTCTTGTACTTATTTCATGCTGAAATTATTATATATATTTGTGTTTATTCCCTGTACTGAGGCTTATCTTACGTACGTGAAGGTATCTCCGCCCTGCGTATGTACATCGTCATAGCGTCCCCATACCTTCAGGATCCTAGTGTTACATTGTGGTATCAGAGCCTAGCTTCATACCTGATGTGGGTAATCACCTAAGTTAATGCTCGGGCTCTTACAAACAGTACAATAAGGTTCATATTAGAACTCATCTATATCTGAACTTGGGAATTTCAGCTATGAGTACAAGAATATCTTAGTCCATTGATAATCCCTTCCCTGTCTCCTAATATTAGTTACTTTCATAATCAGTCTGAATATTTTGATTTCTAATCAATTTTTCTTCATAATCATGATTCTTTCCTTATTAATTTAATTTTGATACTAGTCGCCCAGTCTCAAGTTCGCTATATATATCAGAGTGCGCATCAGAAGCATCGTAGGCCCCACAACATTTAGACTTTAGGGCCATAAATATTGTTCTCCTGCCTTAACTGAAATTTTGAGGACGAATTTTTTAAGGTGGGGAGAAATGGAACCCCCGATCCTTTATGTTCGTATCATAGTATCTTTACTTGATACGGTGTACAAAGTTGATTTAACCTTCCAGATAGTCAGATTGAGCCAATTTTAGTTTCAGATGTTAATTTCTAATATTTTAGATTTTTCAGAATTTTTCGGAATTTTTCTGGATTATTTTAGAAAATCTCTAAATTCGGTGTCGACCGATACCGATAGTCTGCTTTAGGATTTTTAATTTACAATCAGAGTTAGATTTAAAGAATGTGCTTCCAAATTATTCTTTAAAATCATATTTTTTTTTACTTTAGCATGTTTTTTGAGATTTCTCTGAGTTTATCAAAAATCTGGCTAAACCGGTGTCGCCCGTGTCGGCGATATATTACAAGATTTTTAACTTGCAAATCGGAAAAGATTTGTATAATTCGATTTCACATTCCCCTTTCGTGTAATAATTTCTATTTTTTAGAATTTTTGAGAACCGTACGGAGCTAGCCAAATTTTTTATAAAATAATATGAATTAAATAATATTAAAATATTTTTCTATTCACTTTTCTCCTTTCTTCTTCCCCAAGTTTTCCCACCGTCTTAACCCTTCTTCCTTTATAAATTCTCTCCCTCTCTCTCCTTTAAATAATCTTTTCTCTCTCTCCCCCCTCTCTTCCTTCTCTATAATATTGTATCTCTCTCTCCCCTCTCCTTCTCTCCTTCTCTCTGTTCAGGCCAGGGGGCCTAACTCACCGTCGCGGCCAGGCCAGGTCGCAGGCACCCTAGGCCGGTGCTGGCCGCACCCCCAATCGGGGCGCCACCCCTATTTCTCCTCTCCTTCTCTTTCTCCTTTTACTTTGTGTTCTTCCAATTCTTTTCCTCTCACTCACACACACACACACACACACACACACACACACACACACACTCTCTCTCTCTATGACCACCATCGGCGGCTAGACCAGCCATTGGCGGGTCTCCATTGCCGCTAGCTAGCTGAGCTGCCTGGCCACAGCACCACATCGCGGTAGCAGCACCCGCTGCCGCTGCTTCTGTATGTTTTTGGGTTCTGGGTGTGAATTCGAACCCATTAAGCCTATTGGGTTAGGTTTTGAAACCCATAAACCCATTAACCAAATTACCCATTTACTTAAGTTATGGGCTTAGGTTATTAGATCCAAACCCGACCAGTCAGTAACCCAGACCCGCTCTAAAAGTTAATAAAGGTAATTTTCCTTAAAAACCCCTATTAAATAATACTTATTACATTTTAATCCTTAATTACAGATTTAACCCCTATATATGGTTTCTAGCATTCGAGCGATATCTGGAGCATCCGGCGTCTGATTGGGACGATTCTGAAGTCATTGCGGTCGTAAAACGACGAGCTACATCCCTGTGCTAGATATGTGAGTGCTTTTTTTTTAAATTATATGTTATTGTGTTTAATGAAATTTGTTGACTTCTTTATTTAATAAATCTTGATTATCAGTAAATCATTATAATTATTGTTGAATAAAATGTAATTGTCGATAAATCCCTGTAATTAAAATATATATGATTGTTCTTTAAACCAAATCGATAACATAATCATACTTTATTTTATTACCTTATTTATTATAAAATATACATATATAAATGGATGATTGTCTACTTATCGAGATTTAGAAGTTAAAAATTTTAATATGTAAATTAGGAAATAAATTGATAATTAAAATAGATAATCATGTAAATTAATTTTGTGGCACCTTCCATATTAATAATATAGCAATCATTATTATACTTAGGGATATTTGATACCTGAGTAGATGTTATAGCCACCGTTACCTGGAATACACCGGACACTGCTGTTTACATACTGTGACTTCACTTTACAAGAAATTGCATATTCATGTACACCTGTTACACAGAGACTTTGTTAGACTAAACATTAATATTCATACACTCGGAGCCCCGTGACATGGATACCTTATCACACCGGATACTGTTATCTCATCCTGTATCATTGTTACACAGATACTATTGCATGTAACACTGTTATTTTTTATTCATGTCCCACCGATACACGGATATACCAATTCACTGAAAACTATCATTCATATATTGGTATCATCGTTACATGGATGCTCGATACACAGTTATATCATGTTCACACACCACTGTTACATATATTCACTGGAATACATGCATTGATTATTTCTATATTCTTGTCATATGGATCACTGTTCATATTGCATGTATTATTATTGCATGTATATTCCTGCATTTCAGTTACATAATTGTTTCTCCTTACTGATATTGATATTCTCGTTACTGGACATGTGATCGGTTGATATAATGTGTGGAGCTAAGTGCCATGTGGGTCCAAGCCATGGGGGCGACCTTTAGAATCCCACATCTTTTGTTTCCCGTTATCTTGTTTAATGCTATCAACAGAGCTCATATCCTGTTATCGTGTTAAATATACTATATACTGTATTTGTTCGTGATACACTGTGTATTTTAAATATAATAAATATAACTTAGGGATGGAGGAAACATAACGATTTATTAGATCTTATCGGGTGGATGTACTAGATCTATATTTATCCTACTGCAGGGAATGGTAGTGCTGGCTACCGATTCTATATAGCTTCATGACCTCACATTTCTCGTTTCCTGTTCTCCTCTTAGCGAAAGACCCTGGTCTCAGCAGCCAGGGTCTGTTTAAGGCCGGTCCCAGTTATGCACGGCATACACCCACCTGATAAGAGCTCCTTGATCATTGGATTTTCAATTAACATAATAAAATAGTATAAATAATAGTAATGTCGGGAACGCTTGTTATTTGATCATTCTTTCGTTTGGATAATGGTACTCGTATGCCATATCTGGATGGGTTCATCTAGAATGCGGGCTCTGGTATGAACTGCCAGTTATATAGGACACTGAAGGAGATTAATTAAAATATCAGGCGGTACTGATTGTTATTATTGTAAAAATTACATGACATGTTGACACATGTATATTATTGACCCTTTATACTTTACTATTCCTGATATTTTATCCACTATCATGTCATCTGTATATCTTTTTACACCACTTCATGATATTTGTTACACTCCATATGGTAACACACTATACATGTACACGTATATTCTGCACTGTATATATTCTGCTTTATGTATACCTTGCAGATATCATTAATGTATATTCATAACACATAGTATGGTTATATTGCATACTTAAATGGTGTAACTCTATTGACTGTAGTAACATAAGTCCCCACAGTGACTTATCTATTATTGGTGGTAGTATAGTTCGGACATATAAGCTGATATTAAGCATATAAAACTGGATACTACTGTAAAAATGACCCGATTAGAACACGCTAGGTATTTATGGTATTAAAATATTACACTGTTATATTTCTACTGATTATTAATATTACTAATATGGTGTCACTGATACTTAAACATGTATTATATATTATTATCGTGACTGTATTACTATGGTACATATTACTGCCTCCTTCATTTTTACCACTCACTAGGTCACTCTCGGATGACCCCAGATTTGCGTGCCCAAATTGGAGATCCAGATTTTGTAGCACTTGATATTTTTCGAGAAATTATCTTTAGACTGTCACTCTTTCCTATTCATGGGTAACTTTATTATTTGTTTCAATTTTCTCATTTATCCCCATTTCTATATTTATATTGGTTACTGACCCCTGTTGCAGGATTCTTGTACTTATTTCATGCTGAAATTATTGTATATATTGTATTTATTCCTTATACTGAGGCTTAGCCTATGTACGTGAGGGTATCTCCACCCTGCGTATGTACGTCACCATAGCGTCCCCGTACCTTCAGGATCGGGGTGTTATAGTCTCTCTCTCTCTCTCTCATGCACTCTATCTCTCTCTCTTGATCTCTCTCTAGCTATCTCTCTCTCATGGTGATGGTGGATGGAGCCCATGCATTAGTCCGTGATCGTATTTGGCGAGTGTCCTCACCTCGTTTTGTGTTTTTCTGCTTCACCGGGTCGACTTGTATTTTATTCTATATTTTAGATTGTTGTATTGTATTCATTCACATTGTATACTTGTATATGTATGTGGTCGAGTGCCTAGGACTATATATAATAGACCTTTGATGAATGCTTGTATTCGGGTAGTTAAATACATGTACATATACACTGCCTGTGATGTGTTTTATTTTTACTTTATCATGCGTGCCCGACCTTTCGTAGTTGTTTAGCCTCTGGGCTCTCTACTCGGCCAGCAGGTCCTATCTGCCTCCGCGCTTCCACTCAGCCTCTGGGCTTCACCACTCCATGAATAGTCTAGTAATCACTATGTTTATATGTGTGATCGCATGGTACTAACATTTCGTTTAGGTACCATTGTATAACCCATTTCTCAGGTTGGCTACCTAATAGGTTTTATCTCTTGCGCTCTCTGGGTTTCATGGTAGCTACAGGGAACACACTTAGACCTTATGGTCTCCTTATATCCCCTTGGGCACATAGACCGTCAGGTTTTTCGGTCGCGCCTGGTAGGCGAGTTTAGTACTCAGCGCTTTACCGCTAACTCCGTCCTAGTGTAGTTACGCCGTGAGCGATAGCTGTACGATATTGTGGCTTCATTGCGAGCGGTAACTATGCCGAGCGTGATAGCGTTAAGCGTTGTGCGCTAACTTCACTCCAGCCTTACTTAGCTCCACTTGATTGTTTGCTTGTCTGCTCACTGACTTTATTTCTGTTTTGCTCAGCCTCCAGCCTTCACCACTCTACTGATAGTTTAGTTATTACTTTTTATATGCGTGTGTTCGATACTGACACTTCTGCAGGTACCTACTCTGCCTTCAGACTTGTTAGCCCTTTGGACTATCGCCCACTTCCTTGAAAGACAGAGTGCGCTCAGATCGTCAGATCTCTTCCTACGCCTAGTAGGCGGACCTAGCACTCAGCGCTTTGCCGCTAACTCTGTTCTAGCATAGTTACACCATGAGCGCGGCTTCGCCACACGTGGTAGTATAGCATTCGCTCACTCCGTCATGTATGTTTAGCCGCACCGCGAGCGGTAATCACTCCAAGTATGATGGTGTCTAGTTTTGTGCATTGGCTTCGCACCAGTTTTGCTTAGTTTCGCTTGGATGTTCGTTTACTTGCTTACCTACTTGCTTGCTTGATAATTTAACTATTATTCTTTCCTTGATGGTTGTGAAGAGTTTGAAATTTTTACTTATACTGGTTTTTAAAACTGTATTATTTTTCTGTATGCGTACCAATCCCCTGTATTAGTATTATTTTCTGCATTCGTACTGATCTCCTGTATCGGTACCGTTTTGCTATACTGTGACACAATAGTTGATATGTATTATACTAATCGCTTGACATGCTATCACATGCTATGATGATCACCTGCTTGTTACCACCTGCCATACTATTACTGACACCTGACACTTGCTTGTTATCACCTGACACCTACATGTTATTACTTGTCACCTGCCCTGCTTAACACTTGACTTGTGATTATCATATTTCATGTGTCCGGCTGTCCTGTATTATATACAATGACTTGTGTTTCTTATACTTATGTACTCCTTTTGCTCCTATAATTCCTGAACCTGACTTGCTCTTGCTATTGCCATAATTCATAATTACATAATAAACTATAAAAGGCTAACCTATATCAGGAAGGGGAAACCTGATGGACTTCAAGTGGTGAACATGTTGATTGCATACATAAATTGCATTATTCTTTATTATATTTCCACATTTATCATATAATAAATCTGCTAAATTCCTTGTCTTAAATGTCTATTTTGCAGAAGATAATCATTGGGAGAAAGAGGATAAAATCAAATCAATAGCAGTTAAATTTAGATTTAATTAGATCTATTTAGTTAAAGGAGGATGATTCAAAATCCAATTGGCTAAATTAAGTTTTTGGTGAATCAAGTGGTTAAATCTAAAGATCAACATAGGATAACGTCAAATACAGAGTGCAAATCTAAAGGGATAAATGCATAGAGAGAAGATTAACGGATGAGATGAAGCAAATTTTATTCAGATTCTAACTGGATACATTTTAGTATTTGAATCATAACTTTCGCTACCAAAATTCAAATCTAATGATTCAAGATGATCCAGAAAGAAAATTTAAAGTGTTACAACTCTTAAATTGATCACTATTCTAATTCTATCATTGGTAAGTTATATTCAGCAATCAACATAATAAGTTGCAGATCAGAACTGAATATCTACATCAAATCAAGTTTGGAGATAAGGGGAGGATTCAAATTCAAAAATATCCATCTTCTCCTATATTCATACTCCTCTAACCTCTGCATTTCTCTTATAAATACGTGCAATCTCAAATGCAAAGGAGAACGACCAAGCAGAGAGTAGAATTTAGGTAATACTGTAGTTAGTAGCTTAGGTTTTTAGTTTTCATTTATGTAATTTTTATTTTCTTTATGTAACTGAGAGGAGAGGAGACTTTTATGGAGGAATGAGAATAAGCTTGTACTGAGGGTGACACCAGTATAAGTGATCTTTTCTTTCATCGTTATTTGACTTTAATCGTAGTTTTCTTTTCTTTTCTATTCTTGTTTTTGTTTGCTTCCCTCTTTTGTGTTTGTGGATCCAAATGAATCCGATAGCCTCAAAGTTGCCTTGCCCTTGCAAGTGTCATTGATGGCTTATGGTGATGGATATCCATTTCTATGGTAGTGTAGCTTGCCCCTTCATTTTATAGTGTAAATTAGGAATAGGGAAGATCCTATTTGTCATACTTCGCTCGCTTTCAAACAAAGGTACATCATCGATACGGGTCAAAGGTAAGCAGGCACAGAAGAGGTAAGTAAGTTTTTTAGGTTTTATTTTTCTTTATTAAAATTTTTTAGTTTAGATTACAAACACTATCAACACCCAACTCTTTTATCATTCTTTTCGATTTTTTTGTATATATCTATTTTCTATTTTTTTTACCTTCTCAATCTACCACCTTCTTCCTAACTTAACTATAATTTATTTTTCTTTTTCTTTTCAAGAACTAAAAGAAGATATTTAACCATTCTTTGTAACATAAAAAGAACTTACTAAAAAGCTTCCATTGCTAGTCCCTCCTTATGGATCATGACATGCATAGCCATTTGCTATAGCGGTAGTATTGAGTACTTGCACTACTTTAATAAAGTTCTGAAATTTTGTACTCTTATGTGCAGGTAAAACCTCAATCAAATTTAGCGCTGTTGCCGGGGAGGGACGGTAAGTTATTCTCTTTTTAGATTTACATTTTTAGTTAACTTTCTTCTTTGTTTTTGGTGTACAGATTTAACAACAAGGAATTTTTGCTGCAGTGGACATATAAGTGACCCTGAACTCTGCTCAAGAAAGCAGAGCCCAGAAGCCCTCAGATTTGCTACATTCATGTGGCAATCTGAGTGAACTATTAACATGTATTTTCTGCAGGTTGGCTGAATTCAATAGTTTTATATTTGTAGCATTTATCTTCTTATTTGACTCACTGTATATACATTTCTAACACAATAGTAAAAAGTTAATTGTAAATGCTAAAAATGATTTAGACTTTGCATTTAGGCACGTGTCTATTTTATTACATTTTCTATTTCTGTTGAAGAGTGGGAGCCAAGGTATATGTGCATAGCATTTAGTATAAGATTCCTTCTTGTATGGAATATTGCTTGAGTGTTACTTTTTTTTATATACTTGTACACTACACTAAATTGATTTAAGGTCTTGTCCTATAAACAAGATAAGGTGGGGAAGTCATTACCCTCCCTTAGCCCTCAAACAATCTCTTCACTCACCAACCCAAGCCTAACTAAAACTGAGTAGACATTGGCCCTAGGGATATCTCGGACTCAAATAGGAGACTGACCTAAGGGGGAAGTTGATTTGAATTTGACTCTTACCAAATCGATGACTAAGGTTGGGGATTGAGGGGCGAAACCCCGAAGGCTGGTGGTTTGGCTTAATTAGGATTGTCGCTTTTGCGCGGATACCTCCCACAAATCTTGCACCTACCTGGCCGATTAACTTGTGGTCAGATTCAATAATATACCCCCCGTAGACAGTCTAAATAATTAGGAGTCGTCTAGATCTAAGGTTTACCCTAACTTAGATTAGATTTTTTTCTTTTTATTTGTTTGCTTATTTGTTTGTTTTCCTTTATTTGTGTTTGACATTTCCTGTGTGATATGGCTTATAACAATAATTTTCTAATTTTAATGATAATCTATATTACACCCCGACCTCTTTTTCAGATATTACCAGCCTGACATATCATAACTTTAACCAACCTAGTGTGCCGGATTGGTCTTACCCGAATCAATATAACCTATGCCCCCAATCTTATGACCATAATTTTCAAAATAACTTCAACTCTTCATGGAGTCAATGGGGATTCACCTCCCCCGAGTCCAATTTTCAACCAACTTGTCCTCTTTATCTACATTGTCCACAATATTTTCAAGATTCATACTCAGCTTCACTAGTTCAAAACAGAAAACCATCAATCTTGAAAATGAGTATGCATATATCCAAGCAACAATCACAAAATCTGACGGACTTACAATTTCACCACAAATTCCAAAACAAAACTTCATCTTTTCAAGTTCAATTGCAACAAAACGATGAACCAATCAACTATGAAAAGATGCTTGAAGCCATGACTCGGCTCAAATTGATCGTAATCATGACATAGATATAATGGTCCAAACTCTCCATTCTCACCGTTTGACCATTTCTGATATCACTAACCATTCTGATAGAGCCGTAGAATTATGTTGTTTTGAAAAATAAGATTCCATTTCAGCATACCCATTTGAACTTGCCAAACTCTAAATTTTGAAAATCACATTGACATTTTGGCAAGTTGTCCCTTTCCTGAAATTGAACTTGAGAATGAATATGATCCTGAACCTCAACTTGGTGATTCAATTCTACTTTGTGATTCAATAATGACTCTAGTGTCTTCACCAGATTTTAATCTTTTCTCCAAGTCAACATTGGATCCTGTGCCAATTCATCATGAAATTGAATCACTAATCTTTTATGATCATCATATTGAACTTGACCAATTTATACTTTTGAAAGTCACATTGACAAATTGGCAAGTTCTCATTTTTATAAAATTGAACTCAATGAGAAATATGACCTAGATTCTCAAATTTGTGATCCAGTTCAAATTCCTGAATTAATATTGACTCCTACTTTATTACCCAACTTGAGTAATATTTTAAAGTCAGTTTTGATTCCCACACCTATCATTCTTGAACTTGATCACCTACCAACCAACTCTAGGCATTGTTTTCAGATAGCATTCCAATCGGATTTCAATGTATACTCCCTTGTAGGAGTTTGATTCCATATAACCAATGTTAAGTCACATTCCATTATTGGGAAATGAATATGGACTTGAGTTTCAATTTCTTGATTTGGACCCACTTCCTCAACCTATCTCGACTCCTGAACCTTTACTTGACTTAAGTCACTTTCCTGAGTCGGTATTAGTTCCCGTACTTCCTAAATCCAAGTTAATCATTCCATCTTTTCACACTCTATTTTGGGACAAGGGTGATGATAAAATTGACTCCGAAATTATTTGTGAAATTTAGAAATTAGATGGGGTAAAATTCTTAATAAAAATCATTCATATATACATCATTTTAGTGGGTTATATTAGAAAGGTTTTTGGTTGGTTTCTTTGAACTTCACACAAATTCGATTGGGCCGCATTTCGTAGACCAATCAAGCCCCACCGGAACCACCACCTTAAGATAATATTTTCCTTCCCTTTCTTCTTTTTCATGCATTAATTCATACATTGAGGATAATGCATGAGATAGGTATGGCGGAGGGTTCTAACATAACTTAGGTTTTCTTTTTATTATTAAAAAAATTTATTATTAACATTTTCCTTACTTTTAAAAAAACCTTTTTGAAAATAGAAACCATATTTTGACCTATTTTTTATAAGAAATTAAGTCAATTTTAAGGAATAGGAGAGTCATAATTAGGATTTCTTATACTTAGTCAAAATAAGATTATTTGTTTGATTTCTAAGGTTAGAAAGAAAATTTGTGAAAGTAATTTAGTCTTGACTTTACCTTGATAATATATGCATGCTTTATACACTTACATACTTAGGGTTCAAAGATAAAATTTCTTATGCGTTATTATTAAAAAAATAAGTAAAAAAATGTATATATGCAAATCTAATTATTGATTAGTTAGGTGCTTTGGCCTAAGCAAGCCTTGGTATCTATGAAAAAGATAATTAGATAAATTTAAAATATATATATCCTCTAATAAAGCTGGGTATTTGTGCCTTACAAAGCATAAGTATTCATGCCTAAAAAGGGTACATTTCATATAATAAAATCCTTAGTTTTGTGACCTTATTTGCTTGAGTCCTTAAGTCCTTGGGGTGTCTTCTCACCCGGTGCCCTAAAACCGTTTGGTTTGAGAATCACCGATTAACGGCTCGTTACATGGGCAGATTAGAAAGCCTAATAGAGTTAAGGAATAATACCATCAAAAATAAAAATATATAAATAAGGCATAAAAGTTTGAGTTAAAGAACCCTTAGTCAAAATTTTCACAATCACGAAGGTGCATATGACTTAGGGTAAAGTAATAGACTAGATGAGAAATACAATTAGACTCCTTACTTTGATTGATAACAAATTTTTGAATAGAGACTAAGTTTATGAATGAAAATTTTGGCTTTCCTAAAACTTATAGCTTACTTAATTCTTACAATAATATTTCAAATATTTTTCTCTTTCAAAATGTGTTTTCAAAATACTACATTTTTTTCTTTCTTTATGAATTTTGTCGGTGCAATCCACTAAAAACCCTCACGAGACAAAACTCGTCCTCTAGGTGGAACCTAGAGGTTTAATGACCTGTTGCACATGCTCAGTGCAATCACGTGACCTGCGAAAGTGGTCTAATAATCTTTAAT
This sequence comes from Agave tequilana, assembly GCA_038442645.1. Taxonomy (NCBI): domain Eukaryota; kingdom Viridiplantae; phylum Streptophyta; class Magnoliopsida; order Asparagales; family Asparagaceae; genus Agave; species Agave tequilana. Next base: position 30,410 of record JAVJIF010014172.1, on the reverse strand, counting down.
TTAGTTTTGTTGTTTTGCTCGAGGACGAGCAAAAGATAGGTGCGGGGGTGTGATTGCACACATTTATTACATTATTCTTTATTACATTTTCACATTTATCATATAATAAATCTGCTAAATTCTTTATCTTAAATGTCTATTTTGCAGAAGATAATCAATGGGAGAAAGAGGATAAAATCAAATCAATAGCAGTTAAATACAAATTTAACTAGATCTATTTGGTTAAAGGAGAATGATCTCAAATCCAATTGGTTAAATTCAGTTTTTAGTGAATCAAGTGGTTAAATCTAAAGATCAACTGAGGATAACATCAAATACAGAGTGCAAATCTAGAGGGATAAATGGATAGAGAGAAGATCAACGGATAAGATGAAGCAAATTTGACTCAGATTCTAACTGGATACATTTTAGTATTTGAATCATAACTTTCGTTACTAAAATTCAAATCAAGTAATTCAAGATTATCCAGAAAGAAGACTTAAAGGGCAACAACTCTTAAGTAGATCACTTTTTTTAATTCTGTAATTGGTAAATTATGTTCAGGAATCAACACGCCAATAAGCTGTAGATCAGAACTGAATATTCACATTAAATCAAATTTGAAGATAAGGAGAGGATTCAAATTCAGAAATATCCAGCTTCCCCTATCTTCATACTCCTCTAACCTCTGCATTTCTCCTTTAAATACCTGCAATCTCAAAGGCAAAGGAGAACGCCCAAGTAGAGAGTAGAATTTAGGCTATACTGCAATTTGTAACTTAGGTTTTTAGTTTTTTATGTAATGCTTATTTTCTTTATGTAACTGAGAGGAGAGGAGACTTTCATGGAGGAATGAGAACAAGCTTGTACTGTGGGTGACACCGATGTAAGTGATCTTTTCTTTCATTGTTATTTAAATCAAATCGAAGCTTTCTTTTCTTTTCTATTCTTGTTTTTGTTTGCTTCCCACTTCTGTGTTTGTACATTCAAATGAATCTGATAGCCTCGAAGTTGTCTTGCCCATGCAAGTATCATTGATGGCTTATGGTGATGGATATCCATTTCTATGGTAGTGTAGCTTACCCCTTCATTTCATAGTGTAAATCGGGAATGGGGAAGATCTTATTTGTCATACTTCGCTCACCTTCAAACAAAGGTACATCGTCGATACGGGTCAAAGGTAAGCAGGTGCAGAAGAGGTTAGTAACTTTTTTAGGTTTTAGTTTTCTTTTTTTTAATTTTTTAGTTTAGATTACCAACACCATCAACACCAAACTCTTTTCTCACTCTTTTCGATTTCTTTGTATATATCTATTTTCTATTTTCTCTACCTTCTCAATCTACCACCTTCTTTCTAACTTAACTGTAACTTATTTTTTTCTTTTCAAGAACTAAAAGAAGATCTTTAACGATTCTTTATAGCATAAAGAGAACTTACTAAAAAGCTTCCATTGCTGGTCCATCCTTGTGGATCACGACCCGCATAGCCACTTGCTATAGCGATAGTATGAGTACTGTTGGTCCCGATATGATATCAATTGTTGAACTTGCTCTGATATCACTTGTGAATCTAAAATACGAAGTCAACACATATACTAAAACAAAGAAGAATTAAAGATAAATAAATAATGAAACTTGCAATAAAGAAAAAGTAAATCTCAGAAAGTTAGACAAACGCAAACACGAGAGATTTATCCTGGTTCAGTCCTCGACCTACATCCAGTCCCCAAGCCACCCTCTTGAGATTTTCCTTTATCCTTGACTTTGTACACCCAAAATCAACACCATGCAAACCACTTGAGAATCCCCTTTCCCAAATGTGTACACCTTCTCTTACAACCAAGAGAACAACACCACCTTGTACAACTTCTCTTCTACACCAAGAAGACGCTCTTGTACAATGATTTCTTTGAGGATTACAACACTTCCTATAAGCCTTGGTACAGTATGTGACGTGGACAAGGGCTAGTATAGGAGAAACTTCAGAGAACTTCACTAGAGAATAGGATTTTGGTGAAGAACTGAAGTGGGAACAGTTTTCAGGAATTGGCAGAATTTTTGGTAGAAAACTGAAGATTAGAATTGGTATTTTAACTTAGATTAACAACCCTATATATAGCTGCACTCTAAGGTTAGTTAGAATAGTTAATAGGTGCAATTCAAACATTCAAACGTTGCAAAAAATACCAGATAACAGAAACAGTCCAACAGTCAGAAACTGCCTATAATCGACTTACCTTTTGAGTTAGTCGACTAGTCTAGGCAAATTTCCAAAGATTAGTCGACTAATATTAAGTCGACTAGGTCATGATAAGCTCAAGTGACAGGTTTCTGGATAACTGAACCAAGTCGACTACAACTACTTTATAAGTCAACTAGGCCAGGATTAGTCGACTAGGGGAAAAGGGTTAGTCGACTACAAATGTCTATTAGTCGACTAGGTCTTCTGTCAAATCGACTAACAGGACAAACAGAGAGTTGGGTTCTTTTGAGACACAATACTTGTCGACTAGGGAGTTTGGTCAAGTCGACTACACAATGGATTAGTCGACTATAAAGGGATATAAGTCGACTATAAATCTATGATATGTGTGCGAGCATCAAGGCTTTTGACATGCTATTTCAAAATTACAAAACATATCATATCAACTCTCTTTGATCATGAAGAACTCTTCAAATGGCTTGTGTTAGAACTCCAAATGATTGGCTTCACAAATGTCTTCATCAAAACAAGTTCCAACAAGTACTTGTACTACTGTAATAAAGTTCTGAAATTTTGTATTCTTTTGTGTAGGTATAACCTCAATCATATGTTTATAGTGGAGTTAGTATATTGTGCAACTAAAACTTGGGTTCTACCATGGGCCTCCAAGTGCTCCACGGGGTGTGCTACCATCCGATTACTGACTTCTTGCAGGGCATATAAATAAGACCTTTGCCCCTAAATTGCTTCGTACTAGGTTTCTTACCAGCAACGGAACATCCTGGGTCATGGTCCCGGGTATGCACGTGACCCATTGTAAATATAATCCATTTATTTCATCAGTTCCCATTAACAACCTCGACTTACACATATATGAATGTATGTGGGATGGAACGTACGCCTGTTGATTGAGCTCGAACCTGTACACAAAATACAGAATTTCAGAACTTTAAAATAGAGATATGCAAGTGCTCAATTCTACCACGATATCAAGTGACTATGCGGGTCGTGATCTACAAGGAGGGACTAGCGATGTAAGCTTTTTAGTAAGTCTTCTTTTAAGATACAAAGTTTGGTTAAAATTCTTCTTTAGTTCTTTAAAAGAAAAAGAGAAAAATTAGGTTAAAGTTAAGTGAGGAAGAAAGTGGTAGAATGAGAAGGTGGAGAAAAATGGAAAATGATTATATATAAATAAATTGAAAATGGAAAGAAGTGGGTGTTGTTGGTATTCTAAACTAAAGAATAAAAGAAAAGAAACTCAAAATTACTTACTTCTTTTGGCCAAATACCTACCTTGAATCTTTTGCAATGATGTTACCTTGAAGTGAGGCGATCAACGTATAGTCTATAAGAGTTGATTCCCGTTTCCTCCACATTATATCATCAAGATGTTGCAAGTATGAAGTGATACAGAATGAAACTCAAAATCCATTGTCATGAGCTATCGATGGCACTCGCAAAGGCAAGGCTCTTTCGATGCTTTTAGACTCACTTGGAGAGCAATTGTACCAAAAAAGAAAAGTAGAGAAGAAGAAGAAGAACACAAAAACAAAGTACATACAAAAGAAAACTACAGATTCGATTTCATAACAATAAGAGAAAAGAAGAAAATCTTACACCGGTGTCACACTCAGCACAAGCTTCGTTCTCGTTCTCCTATGAAACTCTGATCTCCTCTGATTTACATAAATTAAAACTAAAAATTGCATGAAAAGAAAAACAAAAACCTACACTAAAAAAATGAAAAAATGGACTAAATCCTATCTCTCTGCTTAATCGTCCCATTCACAGTGAAAATCCTACCTTTTATAGGCAAAAAGCCAGAGGGGAGAGGTGTGAGAAGATAGGGGGAGCAAACGCTCCCCCTAACTACTTAACAAAGCCGTGGAAATGCAGCTTTTGCCGCGTTTCTGCGGCCATAGTGTGGCCAGGTGGCCACACCCTGTTGGTGGTGCTCCCCGGTTTCTCGATTTATCTTTATCTTCAGCTGGATTTGCAGTTCAAGTTCGGGATTTTGACGAAATGGCCTTTGATCCTTGGCTTCAACCGATCGATTTGTAGGAATTTGTTCTAACTGATTTTCAACCAATCTGAACTGATCTGATCTGCCCTGATTTACTGAGTTCGAATTAATTTTGATTTAATTCAGAATTTGATAGGCTTTTGGGCTCATTTCTCTTCACTCTCCTTTAGGAATGGGCCTGCAAATAAATTAAACATTTAATTAGGAAAAAGTAGAGTTTATTCTATAATAAGTATGAGAATATGATAATAAATGTGCAATATAAGTGACCAATCACTTGTATACATACTTGGATATATGGGTCGAATGAGTAAAAATAACAAAATGCTAATATAATAATTCATCGTGCTATTTTACAATTCAGGTCATATACGCTCGGATTACGGTAACATGGGGCATAAGGTATATAGATTAAGGTCTCCTTCTTTGAATTATTCCTTTGATGATCAATCTCATGAAGTCATAATCTAAACTTCTATAACCAATTTTGCTTGTATTCAGTATCATAGGTTTTATCGATTTTCATCAGTTTTATGATGTTTTCATGGGAGACAACTCGGGTTATTATGAACTTAGGATACAGTGATGTGAGATACAAGGTATATATATGAGGGTGTTCTTATTTGGGTTTTCTTTTGATGTACCAATCTCACGGATCGCTAATTTGGACTTGTATAAGTGATTTTGTGACATTTACATTACTTACTGCCTTCTTGCCTACTTCTGCTAACCTGTGCTCATAACGTGTTTTTTAATACATGCTTCTGACTCAGATTTATTGATACAAGTGTACTTATCCCTGCACGCTACTTGGCTCTCGTTCACCACTACTTGGGTTGTTTCTGACAACCCTAGATTTGCATGTAGAGATTTCAGAGCTTGGACCATAGTGGACTTCCCGGTGATTAGAGTTGTGCTGCGATAGCATCATGGATCAGTAGTTGACCATCTGGGCCCTATCCTTCTAGGCCCCCTGCTCGTCTCTCGAGTTTTTCTTTTGTAACTCGTGAGTGTCTTTTGTACCATTCATTTATATATCCTTTGTATTCTCGCATTTGCTCCTATAGGTGATGTAATATTCTTATAATATTGTGTCAATCATGTGATAACTTTGTAATTGTGCTCATATATTGGAATGATAATGCACCACATACTTTCATGCTCTGATTCTTGCATGTACTGATGCTTAGAGTATATACATGTGGGTATTTTCGACCTGGGTATATACGTCATAGTAACGTCTCTGTACCCGCAGGATTGGGGCGTTACAGGATGGTATCAGAGCCTAGGCTTTCAGATCCGTAGTGCAACTAGTCGGCTAATTAATGGTAATGAAATTTACAAATAGAATGCATGAGTCCTGGTTATACAATCCAACAACAAGTACAGAGTTATCTATTTTCTTCTTGGTCTTCCTTCCATTGATTTCTTAATTCCTTCAATTTTTCACTATTCTGATTTTCGTAACCTTTATACCAACTTAAGATATAGGCAAACTGGTGAGGTAGCCACAGGACAGATGTGGTTCTCTCTCACCTATTCTGGTATTCTTTCATTCAAATGCATCGTGTTATCTTATACCGAACAGTTCTTCAGCTTCACATTCTAATTTTATATGTATAGATGCACCACGGGGGTCAGTACAGGAAGTTGGGTGGTCATCACTTATATAATCAGATATACTATATCATTAAACGAGGAGTGTCGGTATGTAACATTTTTCCAAATTTAGAACTTCTGTCAGGCACATCTATGGTATTTTCTATATTATTCTAGTAACGATCATGACCTCTTTTATTGACTTCACTGAGCTTAGCTACAACGTCCAACAGTCTGGATTCGATGAGCTATGGACTTCATTAGCCTCGCTAAACAATAGTCGTGTACTAACCACGAGCTCAATCAGGCGTGGGCTTTGCTGCATCCTGACGTTTAGCATTTAGCACTGTGTTATATGCTGACTTTCTCGCTTGAGCTTCACCAAGTACGAGCCATGTAGGTGCTTAGCAGCTGATGCTGTGTTACGCAATGACTCCATCTAGCCCTGACTTTGCTCGTGGCTAGCTCCGTCAGAGTTTAGTATTCTAGCCTTGTTCCACAGATTTTTCCTGCCTAACGTGTTGCATGGACTTAGTAAACTGGGTTTTCTTCCTGCATCTGAACCAACTTGTCATAATCTTTATTGACGATCTATTCAACCAACCTTGTAGACTTGGGTATTTTCTAAGTATTTAATCTATAGTCGGGTTATCATTCAGAGGGCAATTATTATGAGTTCTTAATTTTGCTTTTCAGAGTAATTAATGCCCAGCATTCAGATTCGGTTTTATTGCTGGTTCTTCTTTATTTAATTGTGATCAGTTATCGGGTTTTCTTTATTCTCGATAATTATGGTCTACTTCCAGAGTAGCAAAGAACATGCAGAATATCTAGTAATCTTATTTCAAATCGTTTGTTAGAAATAGTTTCACGCCCATAGAAATTCAGATAGAGGAAGTTTGGCCGGTTCCAAAGTCTGATCATTTCATATTATTCAAAGAAGGTCAGTCTATAGAAGTTCCGGTAGTATCCTTCTTAACAAATATCAGATCAGCAGGGTATGGCACCGTCAGACGATTGATACGGTAGGGAATGCGGAAGACATCTGGTCCCGAGATTTGCTTAGTTGATTATGAGCGTCACCCCGTAGTTATTCATATCTTAATTGGTATAATCTCTGTCCCTATCTTTTATGTGTTCTTTCCCCTATCTAAATTTCGAGGCGAATTTTTTATAAGGTGGATGGAATGTAACACCCCGTTCCCAGAATACGTACTTAGGTACCTATTCTAATTTTTTGATCAAATTTATGATTTTGTTTCCATATAGTTTTATTTTATGAACATTTATGTAATTGTTTTGCATCAGATCTGGATTCGTGGACTTGGAGTCAGCCCTAGTCTGAACAAGGGACCCGATCTTAGTGTATTGCTATTCTGGTCTTTTTGATAGTTAGATTTGACTGATTTCAGTTTCAAATATTATTTTTATATTCTAGATTTTTCATAATTTCTTGAAATTTTTCTAAATTATTTTGAAAAATCTAAAAACCGGCATTGATCGCTGCCGCTGATCGCTTCTCAGATTTTTTAGTTTACAAATAAAGTTAAATTTCCAGAAATTATTTTCATATTATTTCTTAGGATGTCATTTTCTATCGTAGGGTCTTTTTGGAGATTATTTTGTGAATTTATTAAAAACTCAGTCGATTTGTGTCAGTAAGATCCCTAGTTAAAAAGTACTGTATTTTATTTTTTCTAAGTATTTATTTTGATTTACTGATTATTTTATTTATCAACTTAATTTATTATTTTTTTCCTGTGATTATTATTATTATTGCAAATTATATTTTTTAGAAAATGCTGATTTTTCTTTATATATTTACCAAATTTCTTGTTAATATTTTAATTACTTATACTATACCTTCGATGATTATTTTAATTATAATTGAAATTATCAGTGGTAGTTATTACTATTATTATTTTTCCATTCTTATTATACTTTATTGATATTATTATTAGTGTTGCTATTATTCTATTTATTATTATTAGTGTTTATTATATTATTATAAAAATTGTTATTGTTGTTATTATTTATTATAAAGATTGTGTAATGTTATTTAAATTATTATTACTATTATGGATAATTATTATTGTTTTTAATTATATTATTATTATTAATATTATATTGTTTTCATTGCTTTCCCATATATCCCAATTCCTATTCCTAAATCCTATACCCAATAGCATACCATTTATCCTATTATCCATTTACCAATTTGGATCCAACCCACAAACCCGTTACCCATACCCATTAACCCAATTTAGATCCTACATATATATAATCAATCCTTAACCTAACCTAACCCTAATTAATCCCTAATCCATCTCCTCCTCCCAACACATCTGCCAACACCAGACCCCCTCCCTGGCCTGCCGTACCTCCCTGTTGGCTGCCACCATCCACAGCCGAGCTCCACGGCAGCCTCCACAAGCCGCCTTTCTCCCCTCCCTTCGGCAGCAAGCCCCCACCAGGCCATCTCTCCCCCCGTGGTTCACCCACCATTGGTCGAGCATCATCCCCATTGCACTGCCGAAGACCCCCCTGTGCAACCAGCCCAGAACCAGACAATGCCTCCTCTCCAATGTCCAGGCCATCGGCCGTACCCACTCCCCCGCAACAGCAGCCCCATCCCTGTCATGCACCTGCACATCCATCCTTCCCCCTTTCCCAAGTGCTGGTCGTTTCCCCTCCTTCCATGTTGAGATCAGCCGCTTGCTCCTTGTCGCACAGCGCCCAGGCCTCCCCCTGCAGACCAGCAACAGCGCCCCGACTCCAGCAGCACCCCGGATCTCCTCTCCCTACACACCTGGCCACCCCTTGGCCTAGCGCAGCAGCAGCACAGCCAGTCCAGGCGCCATCTCCTCCACCCCTGTTGGGAATCCCCCTTACTGTGAGTGTACTCCCCTTCCTCTTTCTATTTCTCTCATTTTTATGTACGTTTGATTAAGTTTATATCTTAATGTGTGTATAGATGTAGTGTAGAAACCCATATGCTTGGGTGATTTGTGCATGAGTGAAGCATGAGTGCATTTAATAGAATGTGGGAATGTGTGTTGGTGTAATTCAATATCAGGTTAGCAGGATTATCAGTCGACTTGCCCCTTTTATTAGTCGACTAATAGTCTTATTAGTTGACTTACTATAGCCCTATAGTCGACTAGGTTTCCCTTTAGAATAGTTGTCGACTCTCTATTTGTCGACTGTAACCTACACTAGTCGACTTGCTATTCCCTATAGTCGACTAATATCCTATATTAGTCAACTTGTCATATCCTTAGTCGACTAGGTGCTTGTTTAGAAAGTTGGGTAGCCTCTGTTGCTGACCATACTTATACTAGTCGACTTGCCTTCCTATTAGTCGACTAGTACCCTTTTATAGTCGACTTATCCTATTTGTTAGTCGACTAACCCCTCCCCTAGTCGACTTGCTCCTCCCCTAGTCGACTAACTTTAGTCTGACTGTTGTTCTTAGATTTCTTATGGATTGAGGACTCTACCCTTGAGCTATTATATTGGCTATAGATGGATGAATATGATTTTGAGGAATAGATATTAGTTGAATTGACCTGACCTAATAGATCTTAGACATATATCTGATATGTTACTGAGTTTTGAAATCTTATGATTGACCTTGATAGAAGTGAGAATTTGTGAAGACTTGAGAATCAGAGTAGATTGATAGAGTGAGAGAACTGAGCTCTGAATATTGATATATTGGAACGGTAGTTATTGTATCAGATTACTCGGTATGAATTGATACTTGATGATCATGTGACTATTGGAATTATGAGTTGATTGTATTGACTTATAAGTGAACTATTCTAGATTGCAGTTCTTTGAGGATGTTTTTATTTAGATATGATTGTGGTATGTGTTGACTTGTCGATCTCGAGGATATACCATGTGCTTCATGTTTAGTTATATAGAGATTGAGCTATTGTGATAGTGATCTATTCTATATCAGTGATCTTGTATTTCAGAGTTATCAGCAGTCATTACTTTATCAGTTATTTGTGAGATTATTTGTTGGTGATCATATGACATGTTAAGAGTTTATAGTAGTTGTCAGGTATCTGTATCAGTTACTAGTTGTTTGTGACACTTTTGTATTAGTGGCTATATCTCCAGTATTTTATTTCAGAAGTCAGATATTAGTTGTCAGCTACTCAGTTGTCAGATATCACAGTTATCAGATATCATAGTTTTCAGTTGTCAGATTATCAGCTAGTATTGACATCAGCAGTTGTTGGAGATTCAGTTACTATTACATATTAAATCACATTGATTGCTTATTAATAAAAGATATCATAACCCGGGGAACAAGGGTAATTGCCTGATGATGCATGTCGTGTATTTTGGAAGGACATATTATGGTACCGAGTTGTGGGTTCTAACCATAGGGAACCAAGATAGTACTGGCTACTTATTCAGTTGTTAGTTGTCAAGGCTATGCCCGGATTACAGCGCCACACTAGTTGTCTTTTCGTGTGGGGTTGTGGTATTCAGTTGTCTGAGCCTTGCGGCTTGTCCTGATTCAGCGCCAGGAGTGTTAGACCGTGGTACTGGGCATGCACGGTACTCTTCCAAAACACATACACTACATTGGCAGGCAGTTACAACAACGATAACCTTGTTTGATATGTGGGAAAACGGCTGTGGTATGGGACACAGCTAAGTACTACATTAGTTTGATTATATATCTAATCAGACTTGTGACATATGATTGGTTACACACCTTGATATCAGTCGCTTATTTATAGTTGTGATGGTTGACTTTTATCTTCATACCTGTTGTTATGCAGTTATACTTCAGTTTAGCTGTTTATCATGTTATTCAGTTGTCTTATATTTACAGTTTATCTTGTTATTATTTTGTGCACATTGTTTATATGCACGAGCTTTTCCCTTACACACATACTCACCAGGTCGCTTTCTGACGACACTGGATTTGCACGTCCAGATATTGGACGCTTTCTTTCTATTGTGCAGGTGTTCGATGAGTTCGTACGCTTCGCAAGGAGCTGGAGCTTCTCCCTATGCTATTCTGGTACTCTTATCTTTCTAGCCTTCATATTATTTCCTGATTCATATTATATCAGCTCAGTTGTTATTCTAGTTATTCATTTATATGATATCATGCGTGGTTGCTTATATGTGATATTGTAGTATTCATGATTTATTAAGTTAGATTTATAGCTTGTTTCGGGTTACTTAAGGCTTAGCGCGCATACGTGAGGGATTTTCCTTGCGTATATGCATCGCTGACTCGTGTCGCGTCTCCGCTCCAGCGTATTTGGGGAAGCGGGGCGTGACAGGGTTTTCTTGGTATCAGAGCCTAGGTTTTTTGACTTGCGATCCTGATCTTTGACTTTTGTTTCGCAAGAAAGACCTAGTTCATACCGGTAACTTGAAATGAGCTATAGTTTATTGCAATATACATATACTATCCATTATGATATTCAGTCCATTTGGAATTGACCGTCCTTCCTTTGGAAATCCTTCTTTGAACTTTTGATATCCTTGATCTCTACTCTTCTTTAGAGTGATCCGAATTTTCGTCTTGCTTCTCGTCCTCCTTCTCGATTTTATTCCTTGACTTTGTCTCTTGAGATTGGTTACTCCTTGCTGAAGTCGGTAGCAGAAATCAGAGTAGCGCAGCGGAAGCGTGATGGATTTATGATGTGCAGAGATGCGAAGTGAAGCTTGTTTGTTTTCTCTTTTGATCCTTGAATTCTTTTTACCATTCCCTGCCCTATTAAATTTCGGGGACGAAATTTTATAAGGTGGGTAGAATGTAAGATCCCTAGTTAAAAGTACTGTATTTTTATTTTTTTCTAAGTATTTATTTTGATTTACTGATTATTTTTATTTAATCAATTTAATTATTATTTTTTTCCTATGATTATTATTATTATTAAATATGCAAATTATATTTTTTAGAAAATGGTGATTTGGCTTTATATATATTTACCAAATTTCTTATTAATATTTTTAATTACTTATTACTATAACTTCAATGATTATTTTTATTATTAATTGATATTATTAGTGGTAGTTATTACTATTATTATTATTCCATTCTTATTATTATTTATTGTTATTATTATTAGTGTTGCTATTATTCTATTTATTATTATTAGAGTTATTAATATTATTATAAAATTGTTATTGTTGTTATTATTTATTATTAAGATTATGTAATGTTATTTAAATTATTATTACTATTATGGTTAATTATTATTGTTTTTAAAATTAGTATTATTATTAATTTATAGTGTATTCATTGCTTTCCCATATATCCCAATTCCTATTCCTAAATCCTATACCCAATAGCATACCCTTTATCCTATTATCCATTTACCTATTGGGATCCAAACCACAAACCCGTTACCCAATACCCATTACCTAATTTAGATCCTACATCTATATAATCAATCTTTAACCTAACCTAACCCTAATTAATCCCTAATCCATCTCCTCCTCCCAGCACATCCGCCAACACCAGACCCCCTCCCTGGCCTGTCGCACCTCCCTGTTGGCTACCACCATCCACAGCCGAGCTCCACGGTAGCCTCCACAAGCCGCATATCTCCCCTCCCTTCGGCTGCAAGCCCCACCAGGCCATCTCTCCCCCCGTGGTCCACCCACCATTGGTCGAGCATTATCCGCATTGCACTGCCGAAGACCCCCCTGTGCAACCAGCCAGAACCAGACCATGCCTCCTCTCCAATGTCCAGGCCATCGGCCGTACCAACTCCCACGCAACAGCAACCCCATCCCTGGCCTGCTCCTGCACATCCAGCCTTCCCCCTTTCCCAAGTGCTGGTCATTTCCCCTCCTTCCATGTTGAGATCAGCCGCCTGCTCCTTGTGCACAGCGCCCAGGCCTCCCCCTGCAGACTAGCAACAGCGCCCCGACTCCAGCAGCACCCGGATCTCCTCTCCCTGCACACCTGGCCACCCCTTGGCCTAGCACAACAGCAGCACAGCCAGTCCAGGCGCCATCTCTTCCACCCCTGTTGGGAATCCCCCTTGCTGTGAGTGTACTCCCCCTTCCTCTTTCTATTTCTCTCATTTTTATGTACGTTTGATTAAGTTTATATCTTAATGTGTGTACAGATGTAGTGTAGAAACCCATATGCTTGGGTGATTTGTGCATGAGTGAAGCATGAGTGCATTTAATAGAATGTTGGAATGTGTGTTGGTCTAATTCAATATCACGTTTGCAGGATTATCAGTCGACTTGCCTCTTTTATTAGTCGACTAATAGTCTTATTAGTCAACTTACTATAGCCCTATAGTCGACTAGGTTTCCCTTTAGAATAGTTGTCGACTCTCTGTTTGTCGACTGTAACCTACCCCAGTCGACTTGCTATTCCCTATAGTCGACTAATATCCTATATTAGTCCATATCCTTAGTCGACTAGGTGCTTGTTTAGAAAGTTGAGTAGCCTCTGTTGCTGACCAATTCTTATACTAGTCGACCTGCCTTCCTATTAGTCGACTAGTACCCTTTTATAGTTGACTTATCCTATTTGTTAGTCGACTAACCCCTCCCCTAGTCGACTTGCTCCTCCCCTAGTCGACTAACTTTAGTTTGACTGCTGTTCTTAGATTTATTATGGATTGAGGACTCTACCCTTGAGCTATGATATTGGCTATAGATGGATGGATATGATTTTGAGGAATAGATATTGGTTGAATTGACCTGACCTAATAGATCTTAGACATATATCTGATATTTTACTGAGTTTTGGGATCTTATGACTGACCTTGATAGAAGTGAGAATTTGTGAAGACTTGAGAATCAGAGTAGATTGATTGAGTGAGAGAACTGAGCTCTGATTATTGATATATTGGACCGACAGTTATTGTATCTGATTACTCGGTATGAATTGATACTTGATGATCATGTGACTATTGGAATTATAAGTTGGTTGTATTGACTTATAAGTGGACTATTCTAGATTGCAGTTCTTTGAGGATGTTTCTTATTTAGATAAGATTGTGGTATGTGTTGACTTATCGATCTCGAGGATTAACCATGTACTTCATGTTTAGTTATATAGAGATTGAGCTATTGTGATAGTGATCTATTCTATATCAGTGATCTTATATTTCAGAGTTATCAGCAGTCATTACATTATCAGTTATTTGTGAATTATTTGTTGGTGATCATATGACATGTTCAGAGTTTATAGTAGTTGTCAGGTATCTGTATCAGTTACTAGTTGTTTGTGACACTTTTGCATTAGTGGCTATATCTCCAGTATTCTATTTCAGATGTCAGATATTAGTTGTCAGCTACTCAGTTGTCAGATATCACAGTTGTCAGATATCATAGTTGTCAGATATCACAGTTGTCAGATTATCAACTAGTATTGACATCAGTAGTTTTGGGGATATCAGTTACTATTACATATTAAATCACATTGATTGCTTATTAATAAAAGATATCATAACCCGAGGAACAGAGGTAATTGCCTCATGATGCATGTCGTGAATTTTGGAAGGACTTATTATGGTACCGAGTTGTGGGTTGCAACCATGGGGAACTAAGGTAGTACTGGCTACCTATTCAGTTGTCAGTTGTCAGGGCTATGCCCGGATTACGGCGCCACACTAGTTGTCTTTTCGTGTAGGATTGCGGTATTCAGTTGTCTGAGCCTTGCGGCTTGTCCTGGTTCAGCGCAAGGGGTGTTAGACCGCGGTACTGGGCATGCACGGTACTCTTTCAAAACACATGCACTACATTGGCAGGCAGTTACAACAACGATAATCTTGTTTGATATGTGGGAAAATGGTTGTGGTATGGGACACAGCTAAGTACTACATTAGTTAGGTTAATAATATTTAATCAAACTAGTGACATAGGGTAGGTTGATATCAGTTGCTTTTTATAGTTGTGATGGTTGACTTTTACCTTCATACCTGTTGTTATGCAGTTATACTTCAGTTTAGCTGTTTATCATGTTATTCAGTTGTCTTATATTTGCAGTTTATCTTGTTATTATTTTGTGCATATTGTTTCTATGCACGAGCTTTTCCCTTACACACACACTCACCAGGTCGCTTTCTGACGACACTGGATTTGCACGTCCAGATATTGGACGCTTTATTTCTATTGTGCAGGTGTTCAATGAGTTCGTACGCTTCGCGAGGAGCTGGAGCTTCTCCCTATTCTATTCTGGTACTCTTATCTTTCTAGCCTTCATATTATTTCCTGATTCTTATTATATCAGTTCAATTGTTATTCTAGTTATTCATTTATATGATATCATGCGTGGTAGCTTATATGTGATATTGCAGTATTCATGATTTATTACATTTAGATTTATAGCTTGTTTCGGGTTACTTAAGGCTTAGCGCATATACGTGAGGGATTTTCCTAGCGTATATGCATCGCTGACTCGTGTCGCGTCTCCGCTCCAGCGTATTTTGGGAAGCGGGGTGTTGATTGAAATTTTACCTGCACACAAAATATACAATTTTAGATTTAAGAACAAGTTGTGCAAGTGCTCAATTCGAATCTGCGGTAGCAGTAGCTATGCGGGTCGTGATCCTCAGGGAGGGACTAGCGATGGAAGCGTTTGAAAGTTATCTCTAAAAATTTCTTTTTTTTTAGTTATTAAAAGGAAAATAAGAAAATATTAATTAAAGTTAGTTTAGAAAGAAAGCGGTATTTTTCAATGAGTCAGAAAAGAAAGAATTGGGAGAAGTGTTGTGATTTAATCTGCAAGAATAAAAGAAAAGAAAAGAAAAGGAAGAAACACTAACCTCAGTTTGGTTGAAGAAAAATGTGAAATCTTAACACTTTCTACCTTGCTTTGGAGGCATGAACGCATAAACCATAGGATCGATCTCAGTCCCCTATTCGCATTATATCATCAAGCCTTGGCAAGTATGAATTGATACGTACCTTGAGGAGGAGAACATCTCCATGAAGTATCGTTGGCACTCGCTAAGACTTGTTATACTTGTGCTTCAGAAATCACTTGCATACTCATCACAAACCAACAGAGATAAAAAATAGAAAAAGAGAAGAAAACAAAAAGAAAAGTAAAAGCAATTAACAAAAGAAAAATATTACCTTTATTGCTTGAAACAAACGAAGAGAAGAGAAGCATACATCGGTGTCACTCTCAACATAGCTATCTCCCTCACTTACATAAAAGATACAAAAAAGAAAAGGAAAGAAAACCTAAACTAGAAGAAAGAAGAAAACCTAAAACCCTAGATTTGGCCCTCTGGCTCTGGCTCTGGACGCCCTTTACGGTTGCTCTGTAGGGGTATTTATATGTGCAGAAGGTAGTAGAGTCCCAACACAACTCTCCCACGAAAACCCGTAGTCAGATAAGACTAAATTGCCGCGGAAACGCGGCTTGGGCCGCGTTTCCGCGGCCTGGTAGTGGCGGCTGGCCACGCGCTTTGGCGCGTGGCCTCTCCTGGTCCGTCCATCTGGGAGTTTGCTTCTGGAAGCTGCATCTCGACTCTTAATTTTGGGATTTCGAGATAACTTGGGAAGCAAGTTACCTAGATCCCAAATCTTTTATCAACGAATTTGCTATCCTTCTTGGCTTTTATTCTCATCCTGCAAGTGTTTAGGGTTGAATAGAAGTCTATCCTTCCCTCTTCTTTGATATTTGCAACTTTGGCCCTTGTGTATTTGCAATTTTGACAATTATTATTTGCACTTTTGCACTTGGGCTTGAATATGGGCTTTTGGGCTTCTTTTAGGCTTTATTTATTATTAAAATAAGAACTCAAGGCCTGCACACAATAAATCATAAAATATTATTAAATGTGCAGAATTATATGAATAAATATGAAAATGTGATGGTAAATGTCATGATAAAAATGCACTTTTCACTACCAATCACACCCCCACACTTATCTTTTTGCTCGTCCTCGAGTAAAAATTAAAGAAAAAGAAAATCTAATATAGCTAACTCACTTTCGTAGGAATCACGGTTGCACTTAGCATGTGCAACAAGCCGTTAAACCTCTAGGTTACCCTAGAGGACGAGTGTTGTCTCGTGAGGGTTTTCAGCGGATTACACCCACAAAATCCATAAAAAGGAAAATATTTGAAATATATTTGAAGAGACTAAGTAGTCTATAAGTTTTTAGGATCTCATTTTTATTCATTCTTAAACTTAATCTTTTATAAAGTAAATTGTTATCCATTTTAGGTAAGGATCAAATTGAATGTTTGTATAGTCTTTTCGTTACCAAAAATCATATGCATCCTTGTAAATCTTTGCTAGGAATTCCTTAACTTGGACTCTCATGCCTCTTTATTATTATTATTTTTTATAACTCATCTAATTTTCTTTCGTGTAAGTATCAAGGCTTCTTGAGGCCCTCATACCTAACTAATTGACTATTAGATGTGTTAATATAATATTTTTTTTTCTTTTTTTTTTAACATGTATAACTCATCTAATTTTCTTTCGTGTAAGTATCAAGGCTTCTTGAGGCCCTCATACCTAACTAATTGACTATTAGATGTGTTAATACATATATTATATTTCTTAGTTTTCTTAGGCTTTCTAATCCACCCATGTAACGAACTTAAAGTCGATGACTCCCAAACTGGTTGGCTTTAGGGCACCAGGTGAGAAAACACCCCGCGGACTCAAATTCGAGTGAACTAAGCCACAAAACTAAGGGCTTTATTTTATTCATAACCTTACCTTTAGGCGTGAACACTTATGCTTCTTGAGGCACATGTATCCAGCTCAATTGGTGATATATATATATATATATTTTTTTTTTATTTATGAGGCACAAGGTCTTTGTCTTAGAATCCTAGATATGCACTAGGAATGCACATTTCATTAAGGTAAAAATTAAGACTAACTACTTATTCAATTTCTCCTCCTATACTTAAAAATTCAACAATTTATTTATTTTGACCAAGTTTTTAGAAATCCTAATCATGATTTTCCAATCCTTAAAACTAACTTAGATTTCTTTCAAAAGATAAGTCAAAATATTGTCCTTTTTATAAGTTTTTTTTTATTAGCAGATTTTTTGTAATTTCTACCTATGTTAGTATGTTAGTAAAGCCCACCCCCACACTTATCTCATGCATTGTCCTCAATGTATGAATGAATGCATATATGCATGAAAAAGAACAAGGGAAGGCGGAAGTTACCTTAAGGTGGTGGTTCCGGTGGTAGTCTAATTGGTCCACAAAATGCGGCCCAAACAAGATAACGTGGTAGTTCACGGGACCAACCTTTATTTACCTCTTTTTTATTTACATATTTACAGTCCCCAGAATGAATAGGATCATGGAAGATCCTCTCGTGAAACTTACTCCCTTTACATGACCAGTCCTGGAAAATCATCACAGAGTCATGGTCTATACCTATGTCCAACAAAGAATGTGACTTGATAGAATGGTTGACTTGGACTCAAGAATGACCGGTTCAGGAACTAATACCGACTCAGGAAAGAAACTCAAATCAAGTAAGGGTTCAGGAGTCGGGCTAGGTTCAAGAATTGGGTCCAAGTCAAGAAATTGAAACTCAAGTCCACAATCATTTTCCCACAATTGAATGTGACTCAATGTTGGTGATTCAAGTTCAGGAATGATAGGTGTGGGAATCAAAACTGACTCTAAAATATTACCTAAGTCGGGTAACAAAACAGAAGTCAATAATGATTCGAAATTTGAACTTGATCATAGATTTGGGAATCTAGGTCACATATCTCATTAGTTTCAATCTCATAAAAATTAGAACTTGCCAATTTGTCAAGGGGACTTTCAAAAGTATGAAATTGGTCAAGTTCACTATGATGATCTTCAAAAATGGGTGATTCAATTTCATGATCTATAGGCACAGGAATAAATGTTGGCTCAGAAAGTTGGTCCAAATTGGGTAAGGATACTGGAGTCAACATAGATTCGAAGATGGAACTGAATCGCAAAGTTGGGGATCGGGTTCACATTCACAATCTAATTCAATCTCATTGAAATTAAAACTAGCCAATTTGTCCAAGGATTGAGATTGGTCCAGTTCATATTGATGTGATGAAATTGAATTTTGATCAAGGTCTTCTAGATAGGATGATTCTTGGTTCCTATCAACCTCGTTGGTAAGTTCAAGAATGTTTGAAAGTCTAGAAATTTGATCATTCATTATCTCTTGCAACCGATCCACTTTTTCTTCTAACCCATTGAATGGATCATTGGAGGATTGAAACATTGGTGATGTGGGAAAAGACGTGTACGAAGATAATGGTTGAACAGGTGGTTGACCATATGGCTCAGGGGTGTTGAATCCCCATTGACTCTGTGAAGAGTAGTGATGATTATTCCAATCTTGTTCATAGTATTGGGGCTGGGGCATGTAATGATTCGGATAAGACCAAGCTGGCACACTAGGTTGGTTAGAGTTATGATATGCCGGGTTGGTAATATCCGAAAAAGAGGTTGGTGTATAATATGGATCCTCATTAAAATTGAAAAAATTATTGTTATAGGCCATATCACACAAAACAAACAAAGAAAAAGAAAACAAACAATAAACAAACAAAAAAGAAAATTTCTAACCTAAGTTAGGGTAGACCTATGACCTAGACGACTCCTAACTGGTTAGACTGTCCACAGGAGGTAGGGTGTAGACTTTGACCACAAGTTAATCAGCCAAGTCAGGGCAAGAGTGGTGGGAGGTTTTCCGTCAAAGACGTTCCTTAATTAAATAACCACCAATCTTTGGGCTTTCGCCCTCAATCCCCTTCCTAGACACTGATTTGGCAGGAGTCAATTTCCAACACCGTTCCCCCTTAGGATAATCTCCTAATTGAGTCCGAGATGTCCCTAGGGCCAACGTCTACTAATTTTAAGTTAGGCTTGGGTTAGTGAGTGCTTGGGATATGATTTTTGGGCTAAGGAAGGGTGATGAAATCCCCACCTTATCTTGTTTATGGGTTATGCCCTTAAGATATTTTTGTGCAAGTGTACAAGATATGTAAATAAGATTCACTCAAAGCATGAAAATCAACCAAGAGATGAGTCCTATTCTACATGCAATGCGTAAGTACCTTGCTCCAGCACTCTTCAACAGTGAAATAAAGTAATTGAAAAGACACGTGCCTAATATGCAAACGTCTAATCAATTTTTATCATTAACAACAAATATTTTTACTGTTGAATTAATTAGCAGTAAGCAGGGTTATCACAGAACAAATTTTAACAGAGAAGTACACAAATATTGCCAGTTTCAGAAACCTGCAAAAATTTCAGTCAGTAGTCCTCTGCTACTGCTGCGGATCCCGGCTATTGCTGCGTTTGCGCGGCAAAGTAGCAGGCTCTGCTGCTCTGCCTTCGAGGGCAGAGCACAGAGTTGCTATATGTCCACTTCTGCTGTTATTTTCTGTTCTCCAAACCTGCAAACAGAAAAGAATAACGAATTAGTTAATAATTTTATTTTATTAATAGAGAATAACTTACCGTCCCTCCCCGGCAACGGCGCGAATTTGTTGATTGAAATTTTACCTGCACATAAAATATACAATTTTAGATTTAGAACAAGTTGTGCAAGTGCTCAATTCGAATCCGCGGTAGCAGTGGCTATGCGGGTCGTGATCCTCAGGGAGGGACTTGCGATGGAAGCGTTTGTAAGTTATCTCTAAAAATTTCTTTTTTTTAGTTATTAAAAGGAAAATAAGAAAATATTAATTAAAGTTAGTTTAGAAAGAAAGAGGTATTTTACAATGAGTCGGAAAGAAAGAATTGGGAGAAGTGTTGTGATTTAATCTACAAGAATAAAAGAAAAGAAAAGAAAGGAAGAAACACTAACCTCAGTTTGGTTGAAGAAAAATGTGAAATCTTAACACTTTCTTCTACCTTGCTTTGGAGGCATGAACGCATAAACCATAGGATCGATCTCAGTCCCCTATTCGCATTATATCATCAAGCCTTGGCAAGTATGAATTGATACGTACCTGAGGAGGAGAACATCTCCATGAAGTATCGTTGGTACTCGCTAAGACTTGTTATACTTGTGCTTCAGAAATCACTTGCATACTCATCACAAACCAACAGAGATAAAAAATAGAAAAAGAGAAGAAAACAAAAAGAAAAGTAAAAGCAATTAACAAAAGAAAATATTACCTTTATTGCTTGAAACAAACGAAGAGAAGAGAAGCATACATCGGTGTCACTCTCAACATAGCTATCTCCCTCACTTACATAAAAGATACAAAAAAGAAAAGGAAAGAAAACCTAAACTAGAAGAAAAAAGAAAACCTAAAACCCTAGATTTGGCCCTCTGGCTCTGCCTCTGGACGCCCTTTACGGTTGCTCTGCAGGGGTATTTATAGGTGCAGAAGGTAGTAGAGTCCCAACACAACTCTCCCACGAAAACCCGTAGTCAGATAAGACTGAATTGCCGCGGAAACGCGGCTTGGGCCGCGTTTTCCGCGGCCTGGTAGTGGCGGCTGGCCACGCGCTTTGGCCGTGGCCTCTCCTGGTCCGTCCATCTAGGAGTTTGCTTCTGGAAGCTGCATCTCGACTCTTGATTTTGGGATTTCGAGATAACTTGGGAAGCAAGTTACCTAGATCCCAAATCTTTTATCAACGAATTTGCTATCCTTCTTTGGCTTTTATTCTCATCCTGCAAGTGTTTAGGGTTGAATAGAAGTCTATCCTTCCCTCTTCTTTGATATTTGCAACTTTGGCCCTTGTGTATTTGTAATTTTGACAATTATTATTTGCACTTTTGCACTTGGCTTGAATATGGGCTTTTGGGCTTCTTTTAGGCTTTATTTATTATTAAAATAAGAACTCAAGGCCTGCACACAATAAATCATAAAATATTAGTAAATGTGCAGAATTATATGAATAAATATGAAAATGTGATGGTAAATGTCATGATAAAAATGCACTTTTTCACTACCAATCACGGGACGTGACAGGGTTTTCTTAGTATCAGAGCCTAGGTTTTTTAACTTGCGATCCTGATCTTTGACTTTTGTTTCGCAAGAAAGACCTAGTTCATACCGGTAACTTGAAATGAGCTATAGCAACACTGCAATATACATATACTATCCATTATGATATTCAGTCCATTTGGAATTGACCGTCCTCCTTTGGAAATCCTTATCTTTGATCTTTTGATATTCTTGACCTCTACTCTTCTTTTAGAGTGATCCGAATTTCGTCTTGCTTCTCGTCCTCCTTCTCGATTCTATTCCGTGACTTTGTCTCTTGAGATTGGTTACTCCTTGCTGAAGTCGGTAGCAGAAATCAGAGTAGCGCAGTGGAAGCGTGATGGATTTATGATGTGCAGAGATGCGAAGTGAAGCTTGTTTGTTTTCTCTTTTGATCCTTGAATTCTTTTTACCATTCCCTGCCCTATTAAATTTCGGGGACGAAATTTTTATAAAGGTGGTAGAATGTAAGATCCCTAGTTAAAGTACTGTATTTTATTTTTTTCTAAGTATTTATTTTGATTTACTGATTATTTTTATTTAATCAACTTAATTTATTATTTTTTTCCCGTGATTCTTATTATTATTAAATATGCAAATTATATTTTTTAGAAAATGGTGATTTGGCTTTATATTATTTACCAAATTTCTTATTAATATTTTTAATTACTTATTACTATAACTTCAATGATTATTTTATTATTAATTGATATTATCAGTGGTAGTTATTACTATTATTATTATTCCATTCTTATTATTATTTATCATTATTATTATTAGTGTTGCTATTATTCTATTTATTATTATTAGTGTTATTAATATTATTATAAAAATTGTTATTGTTGTTATTATTTATTATTAAGATTTGTGTAATGTTACTTAAATTATTATTACTATTATGGTTAATTATTATTTTTTTAATATTAGTATTATTATTAATATTATAGTGTATTCATTGCTTTCCCATATATCCCAATTCCTATTCCTAAATCCTATACCCAATAGCATACCCTTTATCCTATTATCCATTTACCTATTTGGATCCAACCCACAAACTCGTTACCCAATACCCATTAACCCAATTAGATCCTACATATATATAATCAATCCTTAACCTAACCTAATCCTAATTAATCCCTAATCCATCTCCTCCTCCCAACACATCTGCCAACACTAGACCGCCTCCCTGGCCTGCCACACCTCCCTGTTGGCTGCCACCATCGACAGCCGAGCTCCACGGCAGCCTCCTCAAGCCGCCTTTCTCCCTTCCCTTCGGTAGCAAGCCCCCACCAGGCCATCTCTCCCCCCGTGGTCCACCCACCATTGGTCGAGCATCATCCCCATTGCACTGCCGAAGACCCCCCTGTGCAACAAGCCCAGAACCAGACCATGCCTCCTCTCCAATGTCCAGGCCATCGGCCGTACCCACTCCCACACAACAGCAGCCCCATCCTGGCCAGCACCTGCACATCCAGCCTTCCCCCTTTCCCAAGTACTGGACGTTTCCTCCTCCTTCCATGTTGAAATCAGCCGCCTGCTCCTTGTCGCACAGCGCCCAGGCCCCCCTACAGGCCAGCAACAGCGCCCTGACTCCAGCAGCACCCCGGATCTCCTCTCCCTGCACACCTGGCCACCCCTTGGCCTAGCGCAGCAGCACCACAGCCAGTCCAGACGCCATCTCCTCTACCCTGTTGGGAATCCCCCTGCTGTGAGTGTACTCCCCTTCCTTTTTCTATTTCTCTCATTTTTATATATGTTTGATTAAGTTTATATCTTAATGTGTGTATAGATGTAGTGTAGAAACCCATATGCTTGGGTGATTTGTGCATGAGTGAAGCATGAGTGCATTTAATAGAATGTGGGAATGTGTGTTGGTGTAATTAAATATCAGGTTTGCAGGATTATCAGTCGACTTGCCCTTTATTAGTCAACTAATAGTCTTATTAGTTGACTTACTATAGCCCTATAGTCGACTAGTTTTCCCTTTAGAATAGTTGTCGACTCTCTGTTTGTCGACTGAAACCTACCCTAGTCGACTTGCTATTCCTATAGTCGACTAATATCCTATAATAGTCCATATCCTTAGTCGACTAGGTGCTTGTTTAGAAAGTTGAGTAGTCTCTGTTGCTGACCAGTACTTATACTAGTCGACTTGCCTTCCTATTAGTTGACTAGTACCCTTTTATAGTCAACTTATCCTATTTGTTAGTCGACTAATCCCACCCCTAGTCGACTTGCTCCTCCCCTAGTCGACAAACTTAGTCTGACTGTTGTTCTTAGATTTCTTATGGATTGAGGACTCTGCCCTGGAGCTATGATATTGGCTATAGATGGATGAATATGATTTTGAGGAATAGATATTGTTGAATTGACCTGACCTAATAGATCTTAGACAATATCTGATATGTTACTGGGTTTTGGGATCTTCTGATTGACCTTGATAGAAGTGAGAATTTGTGAAGACTTGGGAATCAGAGTAGATTGATAAAGTGAGAGAACTGAGCTCTGATTATTGATATATTGGAACGGCAGTTATTGTATCATATTACACGGTATGAATTGTTACTTGATGATCATGTGAAAATTGGAATTATGAGTTGGTTGTGTTGACTTATAAGTGAACTATTCTAGATTACAGTTCTTTGAGGATGTTTCTTATTTAGATATGATTGTGGTATGTGTTGACTTTTGTCGATCTCGAGGATATACTATGCGCTTCATGTTTAGTTATATAGAGATTGAGCTTTTGTGATAGTAATCTATTCTATATCAGTGATCTTGTATTTCAGAGTTATCAGCAGTCATTACTTTATCAGTTATTTGTGAGATTATTTGTTGTGATTATATGACATGTTCAGAGTTTATAGTAGTTTTCAGGTATCTATATCAGTTACTAGTTGTTTGTGACACTTTTGTATTAGTGGCTATATCTCCAGTATTCTATTTCAGATGTCAGATATTAGTTGTCAGCTACTCAGTTGTCAGATATCACAGTTGTCAGATATCATAGTTGTCAGATATCACAGTTGTCAGTTGTCAGATTATCAGCTAGTATTGACATCAGTAGTTGTTGGGGATATCAGTTACTATTACATATTAAATCACATTGATTGCTTATTAATAAAACATATCATAACACGGGGAACAGGGGTAATTGCCTGTTGATGCATGTCGTGTATTTTGGAAGGACTTATTATGGTACCGAGTTGTGGGTTCCAACCATGGGGAACCAAGGTAGTACTGGCTACCTATTCAGTTGTCAGTTGTCAGGACTTTGCCCGGATTACGGCGCCACACTAGTTGTCTTTTCGTGTGGGGCTGTGGTATTCAGTTGTCTGAGACTTGCGACTTGTCCTGTTCAGCGCCAGGGGTGTTAGACCGAGGTACCGGGCATGCACGGTACTCTTTCAAAACGCATGCACTACATTGGTAGGCAGTTACACAACGATAACCTTGTTTGATATGTGGGAAAACGGCTGTGGTATGGGACACTGCTAAGTACTACAATAGTTAGATTAATAATATCTAATCAGACTAGTGACATATGGTAGGTTACACACCTTGCTATCAGTTGCTTATTTATAGTTGTGATGGTTGACTTTTATCTTCATACCTGTTGTTATGCAGTTATACTTCAGTTTAGCTATTTATCATGTTATTCAGTTGTCTTATTTTGTTGTTTATCTTGTTATTATTTTGTGCACATTGTTTATATGCATGAGCTTTTCCCTTACACACACACTCACCAGGTCGCTTTCTGACAACACTGGATTTGCACGTCCAGATATTGGATGCTTTTTTCTATTGTGCAGGTGTTCGATGAGTTCGTACGCTTCACAAGGAGCTGGAGTTTCTCCCTATTCTATTCTGGTACTCTTATCTTTCTAGCCTTCATGTTTTTCCTGATTCTTATTATATCAGTTCAGTTGTTATTCTAGTTATTCATTTATATGATATCATGCGTGATTGCTTATATGTGATATTGCAGTATTCATGATTTATTACAGTTAGATTTATAGCTTGTTTCGGGTTACTTAAGGCTTAGCGCATATACGTGAGGGATTTTTCTTGCGTATATACATCGCTGACTCGTGTCGCGTCTCCGCTCCAGCGTATTTTGGGAAGCTGGGCGTGACAGGTTTCTTGGTATCAGAGCCTAGGTCTTTTGACTTGTGATCCTGATATTTGACTTTTGTTTCGCAAGAAAGACCTAGTTCACAGCGGTAACTTGAAATGAGCTATAGTTACACTGCAATATACATATACTATCCACTATGATATTCAGTCCATTTGAAATTGACCGTCCTTTCTTTGGAAATCCTTATCTTTGATCTTTTGATATCCTTGATCTCTACTCTTCTTTTAGAGTGATCTGGATTTTATTCTGCTTCTCGTCCTCCTTCTCGATTCTATCCTTCACTTTGTCTCTTGAGATTGGTTACTCCTTGCTGAAGTCAGTAGCAGAAATCAGAGTAGCGCAGAGAAAACGTGATGGATTTATGATGTGCAGAGATGCGACGTGAAGCTTGTTTGTTTCTCTTTTGATCCTTGAATTCTTTTTACCATTCCCTGCCCTATTAAATTTCGGGGACGAAATTTTTATAAGGTGGGTAGAATGTAAGATCCCTAGTTAAAAGTACTGTATTTTTATTTTTTTCTAAGTATTTATTTTGATTTACTGATTATTTTTATTTAATCAACTTAATTATTATTTTTTCCTGTGATTATTATTATTATTAAATATACAAATTATATTTTTTAGAAAATAGTGATATGGCTTTATATATATTTACCAAATTTTTTATTAATATTTTTAATTACTTATTACTATAACTTCAATGATTATTTTTATTATTAATTGATATTATCA
Organism: Agave tequilana; assembly: GCA_038442645.1. Taxonomy (NCBI): domain Eukaryota; kingdom Viridiplantae; phylum Streptophyta; class Magnoliopsida; order Asparagales; family Asparagaceae; genus Agave; species Agave tequilana. The sequence continues at coordinate 3,789 of JAVJIF010014172.1, read as the reverse complement.
GTGGTAGTTATTACTATTATTATTATTCCATTCTTATTATTATTTACTGTTATTATTGTTAGTGTTGCTATTATTCTATTTATTATTATTAGTGTTATTAATATTATTATAAAAATTGTTATTGTTGTTATTATTATTATTAAGATTGTGTAATGTTATTTAAGTTATTATTACTATTATGGTTAATTATTATTGTTTTTAATATTAGTATTATTATTAATATTATAGTGTATTCATTGCTTTCCCCCTATATCCCAATTCCTATTCCTAAATCCTATACCCAATAGCATATACTTTATCCTATTATCCATTTACTTATTTGGATCCAACCCACAAACCCTTACCAGACCCCCTCCCTAGCCTGCCGCACCCCCCTGTTGGCTGCCACCATCCACAGCCGAGCTCCACGGTAGCCTCCACAAGCCGCCCTTCTCCCCTCCCTTCGGCAGCAAGCCCCCACCAGGCCATCTCTCCCCCCGTGGTCCACCCATCATTGGTCGAGCATTATCCCCGTTGCACTGCCGAAGACCCCCTGTGCAACCGGCCCAGAACCAGACCATGCCTCCTTTCCAATGTCCAGGCCATCGGCCGTACCCACTCCCACGCAACAGCAGCCCCATCCCTGGCCTGCACCTGCACATCCAGCCTTCTCCCTTTCCCAAGTGCTAGTCGTTTCCCCTCCTTCCATGTTGAGATTAGCCGCCTGCTCCTTATCGCACAGCGCCCAGGCCTCCCCCTGTAGACTAACAACAGCGCCCCGACTCCAGCAGCACCCCCGATCTCCTCTCCCTGCACACCTGCCACCACTTGGCCTAGCGCGCAGTAGCACAGCCAGTCCAGGCGCCATCTCCTCCACCCCTGTTGGGAATCCCCCTTGCTGTGAGGTACTCCCCCCTTCTTTCTATTTCTCTCATTTTTAAGTATGTTTGATTATGTTTATATCTTAATGTGTATATAGATGTAGTGTAGAACCCATAAGCTTGGGTGATTTGTGCATGAGTGAAGCATGAGTGCATTTAATAGAATGTAGGAATGTGTGGTTGGTGTAATTCAATATCACGTTTGCAGGATTATCAGTCGACTTGCCCCTTTTATTAGTCGACTTGTCTTACTAGTCGACTTACTGTAGCCCTATTGTCGATTAGGATTCCCTTTAGAATAGGTGTCGACTCTCTGTTTGTCGACTGTAACCTACCCTAGTCGACTTGATATTCCCTATAATCAACTAATATCCTATATTAGTCCATATCCTTAGTCGACTAGGTGCTTGTTTAGAAAGTTGAGTAGCCTCTGTTGTTGACCAGTACTTATACTAGTCAACTTGCCTTCCTATTAGTCGACTAGTACCCTTTTATAGTCGACTTATCCTATTTGTTAGTCGACTAACCCCTCCCCTAGTCGCTTGCTCCTCCCCTAGTCGACTAACTTTAGTTTGACTGCTATTCTTAGATTTTTATGGATTGAGGACTCTACCCTTGAGCTATGATATTGGCTATAGATGGACGAATATGATTTGAGGAATAGATATTGGTTGAATTGACCAGACCTAATAGATCTTAGACATATCTTATATGTTACTGAGTTTTGGGATCTTATGATGACCTTGATAGAAGTGAGAATTTATGAAGACTTGGGAATCAGAGTAGATTGATAGAGTGAGAGAACTGAGCTCTGATTATTGATATATTGGAACGGCAGTTATTGTATCAGATTACTCGTATGAATTGTTACTTGATGATCATGTGACTATTGGAATTTTGAGTTGGTTGTATTGACTTATAAGTGGACTATTCTAGATTGCAGTTCTTTGAGGATGTTTCTTATTTAGATAAGATTGTGGTATGTGTTGACTTATCGATCTCGAGGATTTACCATGTGCTTCATGTTTAGTTATATAGAGATTGAGCTATTGTGATAGTGATCTATTTCATATCAGTGATCTTATATTTAAGAGTTATCAGCAGTCATTACTTTATCAGTTATTTGTGAGATTATTTGTTGGTGATCATATGACATGTTCAGAGTTATAGTAGTTGTTAGGTATTTGTATCAGTTACTAGTTGTTTGTGACACTTTTGTATTAGTAGCTATATCTCTAGTATTCTATTTCAGATGTCAGATATTAGTTGTCAGCTACTCAGTTGTCAGATATCATAATTGTCATATATCACAGTTGTCAGTTGTCAGATTATCAGCTAGTATTGACATCAGCAGTTGTTGGGGATATCAGTTACTATTACATATTAAATCACATTGATACTTATTAATGAAAGATATCATAACGCGGGGAACAGGGGTAATTACCTTATGATGCATGTCGTGTATTTGAAAGGACTTATTATGGTACCGATTTGTGGGTTCCAACCATGGGGAACAAAGGTAGTACTGGCTACCTATTCAGTTGTCAGTTGTCAGGGCTACGCTCGGATTTCGGCGCCACACTAGTTGTCTTTTCGTGTGGGGTTGTGGTATTCAATTGTCTGAGCCTTGCGGCTTGTCCTGGTTCAGCGCCAGGGGGTTAGACCGTGGTACTGGGCATGCACGGTACTCTTTCAAAACACATGCACTACATTGGTAGGTAGTTACAACAACGATAACCTTGTTTGATATATGGGAAAATGGCTGTGGTATGGGACACAACTAAGTACTACATTAGCTAGGTTAATAATATTTAATCAGACTAGTGACATATGGTAGGTTACACACCTTGATATCAGTTGCTTATTTATAGTTATGATGGTTGACTATTATCTTCATACCTGTTGTTATGCAGTTATACTTCAGTTTAGCTGTTTATCATGTTATTCAGTTGTCTTATATTTGCAGTTTTATCTTGTTATTTTTTTGTGCAGATTGTTTATATGCACGAGCTTTTCCCTTACACACACACACTCACCAGGTCGCTTTCTGACGACACTGGATTTTCACGTCCAGATATTGGACGCTTTATTTCTATTGTGTAGGTGTTCGATGAGTTCGTACGCTTCGCAAAGAGCTGGAGCTTCTCCCTATTCTATTCTGGTACTCTTATCTTTCTAGCCTTCATATTATTTCATCATTCTTATTATATCAGTTCAGTTGTTATTCTAGTTATTCGTTTATATGATATCATGCATGGTTGCTTATATGTGATATTGCAGTATTCATGATTTATTACAGTTAGATTTATAGCTTGTTTCGGGTTACTTAAGGCTTAGCGCGTATACGTGAGGGATTTTCCTTGCGTATATGCATCGCTGACTCAGTTCGCGTCTCCGCTCCAGCGTATTTTGGGAAGCGGGGCGTGACAGGGTTTTCTTAATATCAGAGCCTAGGTTTTTTGACTTGCGATCCTGATCTTTGACTTTTGTTTCGCAGAACGACCTAGTTCATACCGGTAACTTGAATGAGCTATAGTTACACTGCAATATACATATACTATCCATTATGATATTCAGTCCATTTGGAATTGACCGTCCTTCCTTTTGAAATCCTTATCTTTGAACTTTTGATATCCTTGATCTCTACTATTCTTTTAGAGTGATCCAGATTTTCGTCTTGCTTCTCGTCCTCCTTCTCGATTCTATTCCTTAACTTTGTCTCTTGAGATTGGTTACTCCTTGCTGAAGTCAGTAGCAGAAATCAGAGTAGCGCAGCGGAAGCGTGATGGATTTATGATGTGCAGAGATGCGACGTGAAGCTTGTTTGTTTTCTCTTTTGATCCTTAATTCTTTTTACCATTCCCTACCCTATTAAATTTCGGGGACGAAATTTCATAAGGTGGGCAGAATGTAAGATCCCTAGTTAAAA